>JAHZNC010000866.1:0-20145 GCA_027744095.1 Zhuqinia jingwanae | reverse complement strand
CGTGTCAAGTTTAATGCCAAGACAAAGTGGCCACTAGAACACAGGCTCGGAATAATTGGGAGAAATCCTCCGTTTGCTTTGCAGCTGCTGTGTCTTCTTCTTCTGGTGGTGGTCCTGCTGCTGCTGCTTATTTGATGACGATGATAATGAAGAAAGTTGGCAACTTTTGCTGGACAGGTTTGTTGGAGTTGGTAGTTGGAAATCTGCCTTGCGTGGTACATGAAGCGCAATTACTTCTCCGGAGAAAGGAAACAATTTACTGGTTGAACGAGTACACTCCGTCTTCTTTGACTTTGGCCCTTTTTCCGTTTTCGGGCTCATTCCGATTTGCTTGATGTTTTTGTTGTTGTTGTTGTTGTTAGATTTTACATGGCTCCTTTTTAAAAAGTGAATAAAATACACACGGGGATTAATAACCAAACATTTATCTTCTTCCTCCATTCTACATACATACATTTGATGCATTGTTCATGCCAAATAAACTTAATCATCATGATAAATCACGGGCCAATGAATTGTTGTTCACATTATTTTGCATGTTGCATGATACATTTTAATTAGGCACACATATGCAAAAAAAACTCCTTGGGAAATTTTCCCTACTTGCTTTTTATAGTCTTCAAAAAGTTTTTTAACATCTTCATCCATCAGTCAGTACAACTTCGTGTACAACTATACTAATTTATTTATAATGTTGAGCTTTTTGTATTTTTGCTACGGGGGAAAACTGAGCGTTTATTGCCATTATCCAACTTTTATGGGCGAGGTTTAATTTTCTGACATGACTGCAATAATATTCTTAAAATTTGCCCATCCCAGTCCAATAAAAATACATGTGTGCATATTATATACCTATAATATTGTAACATTGTGTATCTGAGTTATAAAATAGCGTAAAATCTCATTTTTTTCCCTAAAACACTGTAAGCTGTACACGGTATGTGTATAACCTACTATCAAAATGATTCCGGGAAAGAACTAGACAAAAGGGGAGAAAAAAAAAATCAAAGTGACCTTTACCCAAATGGGTCGTCGTAGAGTAATTAGGCCGTTCGCTTCATATGTACATTCTGTTGAATTTGAGCAAGTGAGTGAAATGTGATATAGTGTTTGATTGTTTCATGATATTTACAGAAGTGAAGGTAATTATGCGAAAATATTCATCCGCACCGGATGCTTCTCTAAACCTGTGGGGAAAATGCTGAAATAGAATAGAGACGTTCCTGCTGGGTACACGTCTCGTAGGTAAAAGCAAAAAGGTGTTGCTTTCCTTTTTTGCTTTGATAATATGCGATGATATGAATAAAAAATATCGGGAACTCTTTGATCAACTTTATTTTAGTAAATTGGAATCATGCACTTTTGTTTTGCTATTCATAGAAAATAGAGTAATGTCATGTTGTAGTACACAGAAATTCAATTCACTGCTATTAGTCCCCGGAGCACAGCTATGAAATATGCATAATACATATTGCCAGACAACAACAGTTCCAAGTTCCAATGGCTCTGGAACCCAATACCATCCAGCACCTCACAAGAAGCATGGCTTTGTATCATGTTGGCTTTTACGTACAACGTGCTACGTGCTATTTTTTTGGAATTGCCTTTGTTTTGCCAAAATATTACCGATCACCACAATCACAATTCACAATCATCGCCGTACACTCTTTACTTTACCGTACATGCTTCCACAATCACAATCTGCATAAAGGTAGGAAATGACACTGCATGTATTATATATTATGTATGAGGGATGTCACTAACAATTTGCTTGTGTCCAAAAAAATACGGCACAGAATAACGTAGCGTGTAAACTACAATGCCTATGATAATATAGTACCTCAATATTCTACGGGTAAAAATACAATTGTCAATGCCACATTATATATTTTTGGCTCAATACTAATTTACTCCGAAATACCACAAAAAATGGTTGCTTCGATTGACCTTAAAGCTAACCAATATGCATTTGATGTATTTATGTTGTATGTGCTTTGCTTGCACAAAAACTGCCCGCGGCCACATTATGTTTCGTATGCTTTGTGACACATTTAATTTATCTTTTTCAAGAGTCAAACTTTGTTATGCAATATAATAATTTGGAATATTATGTATGATTCACACAAAAAGAGCGTGTGTACTTACCTATTAAAGATGTATTTAGCATTTAGTCCAATAAAGAGATTATATTCACAGATTCACGATGTAAACAATAATTTTTTGGAAAATATGGAATTTCCTAATATTTTTTCAATAGACATTTGATTCCATATTATATGCTAGATAGACTGACATGCACCATATTGCATTATAAACAAAGCACGATCACCAGAAACACTACGTGATTTTTACATAAAATCGAGGCACTTTGGCGAATACGACGCACCCACATATGCACACAACGAGCACATAAAAGTTTACAAAAAGTAGCTAAAAACGGAATTACCTAAAGACAGAAGAGTGCAGTGCGTATAATAAAAATGGGAAACCGATGATCGGTACACTTTTTTCCATGAAAGTGTTATTGTGTGCGTTGTTGTGTGTGAGTGTTGATGTGTGCAAAGGAGTGTTTAGTTTACATTAACTGAGAAAAATATCCAACTTGACAGATTAGTTTTTTGTCTATTTTATGCACGATTTATATATATGCAGGTGTGGATAACCTTTAAATTGTTATATCTGTGATGATGCTGACACACACTCGGCAACTGCTGCTGATTCTTCTGTTGATGTTGTGTTGCTGTTGCTCTCTACACCGAAACGGTCCAAGTAAAAGAACATGTGGTCCAAGAGAACAAGACACCATGATAATCTGCCCTGAGAAGACTGCTTAATACAATACATTAATATGTACGTTGTTCAGTGTGTTAAAAATGATGTTATATTACATATTATAATATGTATTTGTACTAGAGCGGCGAGTAGTATGTAGTAATATATGTATGCTCTCTCGCATATTATGTCAACCGGACCAGGAGAGGATAAGATTGACGAAAAATATACGAATATCTGCTCAGTTCAGAACTGAACGAGAGTAGGACATGGACTGACTTACTTGTAACACCATCAACAGCAGTTGTAGCAGCATTAGCAAAATACCAAAAAAAAATTACCAACAGTATCAGCTTTAACAACGCTTATTCTATCAAACTGCGTTATGCGCTTCTCGTTTCTGACTGCTGTGTGCTGCTGCTGGAGTAATTCACATATATTCACACATACATACTTACCAATACTATGCAGGCATACCTCAATTCTACGAAAAACCGGAGCTCTCTCTCGCAAAAGAAGTCAGCATTGCTATACGATCATCATCATAATCATGATCATGATCATCATGAATCTTGATCATTCACCATCGTCAGCATGAAAATGCATTACTTTACTTACTAACAATTTAGTTTGGGTGGTGGATAAAAATTCACATGTATAGATAAATGCAGCAGCAGTGAAGTAAATGATAATGATGCTGCTGCTGACTCTGCTTGCGATGATATTGTATTTTCACCGTATATACATGAAATGTAATATATATTGACTACATGGCTTAAACTTAGTTTAACGAGAAACAACTGGGCTTCATTTTCTCATCGATGTTACTACTACTGCTACCACACATCACTGCTATTATTAAAGAGTTGTTGTTGTAGATAGGTATTCATGTAGGCAGAAAACCTGATTCATTCAAAGTATATATCGCACGTGTATACATGCCACATTAAAATACATAAAAGCTTGTGGGAAACAATCGGAAGATGAGCTGAAAAGAGATATATGTGTATGAATTCGCAAAAGGAAATTTGTTTATGCGGAGGAATGTAATGTGATAGTGATGATGTGAGTAACTTTAATGAGTGTATAAATGATATGTGTATGGTAACTTGAAGGAATATTATTTTTCCAGCTTTTATGGAGCTTTACATTCAAATTTTGTAGAATGAATCACTTTTATGTGGGAGGTTTATACGTAATATTTTATGTGGGTACGTTTACATGCATACCAGATGAGTTGTTATTAGAGTGTTAATATAACAGACAAACATTGTTGGCGTTCCCGTACATAAAAGAAATCATCCAGTTTTACAAAAACAAATATTCGCATTTGAATTTATAATAGGGTTATTGTGTATATTGCAGACAGTAATAATTGCTTGTTATGCAGCGTAATAACAAATTTGATACTTGAATAAAGTGTGAATAGGAATAGATACAAAAAAAATTATTCTCTAAGTAAACTTTATTGCACGTCAGTGCCAGTTGTCACGCTTCAACTTGTATGTACATACATACATGTGCTATGAAATGAAAAAAATACAAAAGGTTTGGAAACTGACACAATTTGTTCTTTCTGGGAGTAAACAAAACTAAAAAAGTGTGTTGTATGGGGAATGATGGTGTAGTATCTATGCAAAATGCACTCATAAGTAGATACTACGTAATATATTTGCTCGATAAGCACATGATATTATGACTTTTCGGTTCGGTATTTACAAGATAAGGTGACTAAACACGTAGTGCACTTTCCAATTCGACCCAACAGTTCTTACCCCACCGCCAGAACTCTCCCGATTTCCATATTATTTTATTGTGTATTTTGTCCCTAGAATCATGGAATTTCTGTAGATTAGTTTCTGTAGTTCTAGATTGGCTACAAAAGATACGGCGAATATGGGTTGGACAAAAGAAACCAGATCTAGGTTTTGATTTTGACAAACATGTAAGATGAAGATTTAATGCACTTAAATATGTATGTACAATACATAGCTACTATTAATAACAATACCTCAACTTAATGATTGATGACATAGTTTTCATGCTTAGTCACAGAGCTACTTTGCGTTTCAGATTGCAGAATATTTGTCAGCAGTTGTTATCGCCTCTGGTTATATTTCTCAAAAAGTGTCAACTAAACTGGAATAATAAATGCGTACAAAAGTGAACATAAACTGCTGGTTCAAATAATCTTCTTGATTTTACTACAACTCCAAATGAAAATAAGGAAAAATATTGCTTAAATAAAATGCACTTGAAATCGTTAAATGAGTATTTTGAAGTGCAATGAGCGTAGCACACATACTAAGTAATTGCCTACCTAAATACACACCTCTCATGAATATTTAATAAAATGTTAATTCGAGAAATAATATTGATGTGTTGTGTAGAGTCCATGCAAGTCAGCACTATATAGTGTTTGAACAGCTACAAGATGACTCATGATATGATGATGATTTATTCCAGCTATTATATGCTTCTTATGAAGGGTTTACTTTTTGGGGTAATGAGAAACTTGTGTGTATCTATTTGTCAGCACTATTTAATTCCTTTATTTAAATTCATGAAGTAAAAATAAATGCTTACTCATCCTTATTTCAAATGTATACTGACGGAGTTATAATTTTTTATAGTTATAGTTTTATAGTTTTATTTGCAGGAAATGTAATAATTTTGCAGGAAATGTAATAATTACAAAACTGAAAATATAACAATAATTGACCAAACGATGAAAAATATATTTTTTTTACAGAACTTTGCCGCAAAATGGGGTTTACTTTAACTTTGACACACAAAGTACCACTTTAACCACATTTTTGTATATTTGGAGTTACAGATCCCAAAATCACATGCCAAACTGTCCACAAAACACTATCTTTGGAATCATCGTCTACCATGTATTTCAACCATTGTCTCATTGGCCAGAAAATAGCCGTGATAGGAATCGGGTGCAGTTACGTAATATCTTCTTGGTGGGTAAATAATGTATACGTAAATTAACGCTATGGGTATGAACAAGAATGGTAGAATATACGTAAATATATCCATATTAAAATATGGACTAATCCAAAACAACGCCTTCCCAACTTCATTTCCAGTCACTTGTGAAATACTTGAGTGTTGTGTACTTAAACTATTACTACTAAGTACTCCATTCCCACTTCCTTCCACAGAAAATATCCAAAGAAATGAAGAGAAAATGGGAAATATAATGAGTCTTGTGCAATGTAATTCCATTATTTTAATATTTGAAATGATTCTAATGTCTTGGTCGTGGTCTAAAAGGTTCAACGTACTGAGAATGACTATTATGAAGCCCTGAAATGGATGCGAGACAGATGAAAGATGAAAGGAAAAACAAACGCTACCAGTAATATTGAGCATGTCTTAATGTCGTCAGTTACAGTTTAGTAGGACGCGTGTAATTTTAAGCAACGTTATTGTTTACGGTATTGTTCTGTAAATGAACTTTCATTTCACTTTTTAGCCATTTACGATGTGGCGACAAAGCTTTGGTGATAGAAAACTAATACGGCCCTTCATATTCATTTGTCTAAACAATGTAAGCGCTTTTGGTTGTGCAAAAACCATTCACCATTTACTAATGTACCTACATAGGTCGGACACGGACGACACCAAAAAGTAAAGTTACCCTATTTCTATTGAACTTTGTACTATTTGATGCAACATAGTTAGTTAACCTTCTACAACGTAATGAAGTCAACCACGGATGACTGAACTATTTCTTTTACTGGTACGGGAAAGCATTAATATTTAATGACTTTGTATTACAGATATAGCAAATAAACAATGCAATGTGTGCCAGCTTGAAAATAAATACGTACCTAACTATTAAAACTTTTATATTCCAATATGTTTGGTGTATATGTGACAAATAATTTTTAAACAAATTACACACTTGATTTTGACACTGCATTCAATTCAAATACATGTATGCATGAAAAATTATCCATGAAAAAACAAGCCGTGTTGGAATCCGTGCATTTTACCTCTATATGCTATCTTTATTATCTTCTTATCAGGGAAGCAGATTAATGAACTGATGATTTGACGTCGCAAAATAATGGTGATACTGTCTGAATTCTGAATGATTACTAAAAGCAAAACTATGTACCACGTCGAAAAATAGATAGATAGAAGAAAGATCTCACTTCCACCCAATTTTTCACGAAGAGGGTTCTAAAGCTGTAAAAAATCAAAACAGTCAACAGTTCCCTTTTATTTTATGACATCCATTACTATTTGCAAAACTCGACGACAGATGTATTTTACAATCAGCATTGAAGTAAGTATAGCGTTTTAATTTTACAAAATTAAGGTAAACAAGTTTAAAACAACAGGTTCCTTGTTACAAGTTGTATTAGAAATTGTTTTGTTATCATAATAACTTTATTTTGAAATACCCTCGTAAGTACAGTAAATATGGCTGAAAGCAAGGAAAGTTATCCTCAAATAATAGCTAAATTTCGAGAAGAAAGGTTTATAGAAAGTGACCCTGACCGCATTAGCCTAATCAAAATCGGAGAATATGTTCGCACAGCACTATACGAGCCTTCCATCCGTTCCATGTGTCTTTCCCTAGCAGATGTTCGGAAACAATTGGAGCTAGATAAAACCAACAATAAAAAGCTTGGGAAAGCATGGAGGATTGCCACGAAAATGTACCAGATGAGGTCATCATTTTTTAAGACAAAATTCAAAGGACCAGAGGAATACTGCATTGCAATCATTTGCTTCACCTTGGATGAGCCCTTCAAAATTTATCGGGAATTCAACAGGGTTTGTCAAGAGTTGATGACGGATACGTGGTGCTATTTCCCTTACAAAAGTTTGTACTACCTACTTATTCAAGCGGAAATGCGACTTTGGTGTAGTGATGAAGGAGATGTAGAAATGAAAAGAATCAGAGTAATACGGCATCCAATTACAATCACCACGGATCTTGACTACAGTATTGAAGAGGAAGAAGAACAAGAGTTGGAAAACGCATTTTCGGAAGATAAAAATTTATTAACATCAACGCCCAATACAAGCCCAAGAAAAATTCACACCAGCTTACCAATGAAAAGGAGTTACATTTATCGTACTTTCATTGGATTTGCATTCCCAGTTGGTGAAGCAGAGTTCAAGCTCAGGGATCTTGTCGCTTTTAATCATATCTTGTCGACAACCTTGGATGGTTCAAAACTCACCAAACTTCTCGAGGAAATGGATCAACCAGTGACTTTGGTAGAAATCGATCAAATTTCGTGGTCATCTAGATACATCGCTCCACTTTCCCTATTTCCAGTGGAGAAGGAAGTTGTCATTTGGCCGTGGGTAAAGTTTTATGTGGAAGAAAGGAAAATGATCAGCAAAAATGTGGAGAAAATTTTGATACGGCCCACTAGTCGCAGTTTTGCGAGTTCTGAGACGGGCAATTAGTGTTTTAAAAAGCTTTTCCCTCAAAGTGTACTAATTAATTCAAAATAATGATGTAAAATTTAAAATATAGCAATCATGAATGTTATTAGTAAATGGTTGTTTTTTACTTTATAAAACAGTTATTTACCCATATACGCCACTGAAATTTATTCTGAGAGTTGAGCGTCTTGTCAAAACGCTGCGCTGTGGTGGCTGTATGTGTAATGTGTACTTTGTCTACGCCAGTAAAGTAGCAGCTGGTGAACACATGCATGTGATCAAAAAATAATACCGCGAAATTTTTCACTATTGTTTGTAGTGTGTATGTACGGGAGACGTTTACAAATAAAATTAAGTGATGTGCTTTCAAGTTTAAATGTAATTTATTGTTGTTTATTAAATGCACGTGTTTAGTAAATATAATTAAGTAATCATAACATTAAAAAAAATATATATATACAGGGTACACAGAAGTACAACTTTTAAAAAGATTCATACTATTAAAAATTTACTATTATACTTGTAAATTTTGAAAAGTTTAATGGAAAACAGTTATAAATTTTAAAGGTGGAAAAAAATATTATATACTGCATGTATATTAAAACCGAAAGCTAATTAATGTGAAATTACTGTATCATTGAAGCGAGAAGTGAAGTTCCAAGAATAAAAATAAAATAGATTTCCAAAATCGCACCATTATTCATGATGGAAGCCAAGAAAGAGCCAAAAATGTGCGAAATGTGAGAAGATATATGAAAAAAGTCACGTTTTTATTTATCGAAAATTGTGCTAAAAATTCATATGACAAAAAAACATGACATGACTGAAAAGCATTCATGAATCAAAATCTTGATTTTATTTTATCTATATTTTTAGATGCGAGCAAAACCCTTCAAAGTACTTGTGCCCCCGCTGTGGAGTACCGTATTGTTCTTTGCCGTGCTACAAAAATGAACAAAAACACTTACAATGCTCTGAATCCTTCTACAAAGACTGTGTGGAGGAACATATACGCAATGAAGAAGTTCGAAATCCCGAAAGTTCCAAAAAGATGAAAGAGGTTTTACAAAGATTTCATGAACAATACAATCTAGAAGGCGAAGGTGGAGAACCGGTAGAAGGCGAAGAAGAGTTGGGTATAAATTTTATCTTATTTTACTACTACAAATTTTATTTTGTATCTGTAATCGACTTTTTATGAATTAATGAACTACATAGTAATTAAGAAATAATCGTATAATAGACTCGGATGACGACGAGCCTTCTCGAGAAAAGATTAGATGGAGTCGACCTTAACGATTCGGAAGAGGTATGGAAGCAATTAACGGAGGACGAAAGGAAGGAGTTCCAAAATCTTGTAAAGAATTTTGATGAAGCGGGTGACATTATTCCAGAGTGGGTGCCGTGGTGGTATGATGAACCAGAAAAGAGGCTAGTCACAGAAATATCGGATGATGATCCACTACCTGCAGAAAACATCACAGAAAATTTATATAAATTGAGCAAACGACAGCCGTCCGTTTTAAATCCCATTCCAAAAATGAGTGATTTGACTGTAAGCAGCTTTATCTATTGAATAGATTCTATTCTATGAGCATATAATATGATATAAAATTAGTATAAATGACGTTAATAATGATTTATTTTTTTATTGTCAGAAAATTACACCAGAAAATGAACATGTATCCAAAGGTCTTCTTAATGTCATTGGAGCGTATGTATGGACAGCACGACTCTACAATGGAGACGTATTAGACCCTGTGAAAATAGTAGAAATAGCCGGTTCAATTATTTGCTTATCTTCATATCTTAGCAAAAACGGATTATTCAAAAATATTGAGCATGCGGTAGCAGACGTTCCTATGAATGCTTGCAAAGTAAGTTAAGTTTATAACAGCATTAGGATTTATTCCCGATGCATCATAGAAATTTTACTTGAATCACATAACATAATTCCTCAAACAGCTACCAGAACTATCGGAAGGAGGAACCACAATTCAAAATAATTTAAACCGTGATGTCTGGAGAATCTTCAAAGGTCCGAATGATGTACAATCCATTGCTGCAAAAGGCTACCTGTTATCCGCGTTAACTGAATGTTATACAGTATTCGTTCAAGCAGTGAAAGTTTTAAAGAATGACAACGGTATTTCTTCTAATAATGAAAAGGCTAGCGCATCCGTTGATGAATTTTCGACTTTGTTCCCTTCACCCCCTCCTGTCGTTTCAGCTGACGTTAAGCTGTTGAAAAATTCCAAAAGAAAATTATTGTACTTATTAGCTTTCGCAAATGAATTTCTTGATAACTCTAGAGATGCTTACACATCTTTTACATGAAATTACATTACATAGTTGTAAATATGAGACAATTAAAAAAAAATTCAAAATAATCATTAAATAATGATCGTAAGCACATTATTTTGTACATTTTATTTTATTCATAATTAAAATACTTTGAAAACTAATTCCACACTACGCAAAAGCATTAAATACACTCCTCTTACATTGTACACCTACATTGTTAGATAGATGTTTGGCTTTCGGTCACTGATTAAGTTGTAATATTTTGTGATTAAAATAAATTTGCTAACAAAAACGTTCTCGACTGACATAATGCAGTTTTTACTGTACTGTAGAGAGTGAAAATTCTTTATTTCCAATAAATGTTCTAAAACTCCCCAAAAAATTCACTCTGGAAATGAAGTTTGTGTCAATGAACAGGAATAAGAGCTTTCTATTAAGCTTGAAGCAGTCGAATGAAGCATTTCGTTGTTTGTACTTTTTAAATTATAAAATAATACGTAAAAACGATGATATGCACAAATTTGCAGAGTCATTTAACTGATAAGAATGAGCATACGTACTTACTACGTAGTATTGGATAAATACTATGCAAGTGCGTATACGATCTCAATATTGCACAATATCTGCTTGGGTGGGGTATCAACGCAAATCTTACTTTTCATTTAAAATTTAAGAGGTCCCATTTTTAATTATTATTGACGATGTTAAAGGGTCTGGTTGTACCCAAGCCATATTTCATAAGACGTACTTAACTTCGCTTGGTTAGGGATAGGTTATTTCATTAAATTTAATAGGCTGATATAGAGTGCATGCGTACGCGTTACAATTTTGGGCCACCGATTGCAGACTAGCAAAAGAAGAGACATATTCCTCTCCTTCCATATTGTCGATGCCTCGAACACATTTTGGTTAATCTTAATTCATTGAATGCGAATTATAGGACATGGGTTTCACCTACTGGATTATATCTTGGGAAAAATGAATAAATAATTTAAATATAACCATTAATCATAAATACACCGATATAACAAATTCACGATTGATTCCTCAATATTTCTTTCCTTTCAACGTGACTACAGCATGCGTTCTCTTAAATTGCATTGAATTAGCTCAGCTGCTGATGCTGAATAAGAACTACTAATTTGCGTCGCAATTTACCCAACTTGACATTTTAAAAACAAGGATTGGCGACGGCGACACTACTTTGGCAAAACTTAATGAAAGGGATTTCTTGTTGATGTTCCACATGTCATTCATTTGTAAAACAGTTCGTAAATTGCATTAAAGTTTACAAACACAACTAACTTACCGCGCCATCAACAAAATGGAGACGAAAGGCCTACAACGACACGACAAAAGGTATGTCACATGCTGACATCTGACTTTTCATACAATGTTCTGCTTTAAATGAATTACAATTATTACAAATCAATACCAACCATACAAAACTAAACTTTCTTATACATACTTCTACTATCTTATCCTTATCACACATGCATCTCATGATCAACATTTGATACAAATCTATTGCGTCTTTAAATAATGGGACTTTCCTCGCATTCATTTTAATTCAATTCAAATTTATTCTGAAAGTTATCCTTGATGAAGGAAAACGATTAAAATAGTTATTGCTTGTTCCACGAGCCACAACAAATTGCACACCTATACTAGTCGTTTTCTACCACTTTTTCTAATTACGTTCGGCTCATGTTTCACAACACGTTGAATTTAAATATATGTAATCTATTTTATCTAGTCTTAACTACTATGCACAGTTAAAATGCTGCGTTTAATTGCCTCCAGCAAACTTTCTGAACATGTGTGTTCAGGGTTTCTTGCTAAGATTTCTAATCCTTTTTCCTTTACATATATAATGGGGCAAAGTGGGAATACCGTTCTTCTCCATCCTCATGTACCTAAATATATACGTCATCCATGCAACTTATCCAGTCTTCATCACTTCAGTGTTCTGTTCATACCCATCCTATCACTGCAATTAATATTTCGCTGATCCATAAAAAAATCTTTAAGGAAAACAAAGTCAAATAACCGCCTTGCATATAAACCATTAACCATTTCTACAAATCGATTGATCAATGATCGACTATCGACTAAAACTCACATTGTCAAGTGGTGTCATTCGATACAAGTGGCGAGATGAATTGAAATGCATGCAATTTTTCTTCTTAACCATTGTAGCATGCAATTAAGACACTACTACGCATTTCCTCAATATTTATAGCATGTTGCATCAGATTTTTCGCTACTCCTGAATTAGCGAAAATTGCATTTAATGACAGTTTATAAACTATAATTAACGGAGAAGTTGACTGACTAGCTGAGACTTTATATGTCGGTATAGACATACATTGTAAGTTATAAGCATCAAACAAAAATTCAAAAAATGTACAATGGATGGATGGATGGAGCCTTTCTGCTGATACCTACATACATGCTCGTTAAATGCTCTCAAGAAAGTGCGCAAATACGCTGAACTGAGCTAAAGTGAAAGACCTGCGACCTGCCATGTTTATAAACACACCAGAGTAATTCTTTTAAACAAAATACGTTCATACATGATAAAAGGATATCGAGAAGTTGCATCATCTTTGTTCTTCTTCGGGGTAGATATCAAGCAAGGCATCTTCCCTAATTATATGGTACGCAAAAATGCAATGCACAAAAGTGCTTTTTATGAGAGGCAGCTCTGCTTAATAATCCGACCATGTATGAAAAATGCACGCGGACCGTAGTAAACGAATACTATGCCTAAGACCATGAGTTTCGATATACTAAAATACAGTTCTGATAGAATCGTTATTCATAAACAAATGATATAGGAGAAATGGCGCGACATAAATTTATGGTCCATGACTAAAAAAATGAGCTCGTCCAGTGTAATTTGCAAATGCGACTTGTTTTTAGTAAAAAAATATACCAAACTGCGTAGTATATGTATATGAAGTTGGGGATGGATAACTGCTATCTCTCCCTCAAACATGCCAAACGTCTGGAAGCTATGAATGGTTCAGCCGCAGAGACGTGTAATTAACCATCCTACTGCTAGAAACCATAACAAAAGATGAAGATTCCCATACTACGACTCGATAAGTACTTATCATATAGCGTAGCAGTTTTTTGAGGACGTGCACCCGTACGCCAGACAAGACATGCGCAATAGTTTGTGCACGAACAGTCGTTGAACTAGTTTAACTGGCGGAATAAATAATTGAAGAAAGGACAAAAAGGTAGCAGCAATTCTTTGATGAACGAAAATGACGTCGTATCTTAGCCTATAATACTACGACCTCCTGGATCACGCAGTGGTAGCATGAGTTCTGTCAAAAATAGAACATAATAAAGGTTTGACTGCAAGAAATTCTAGGAATCCCAAACACGTTTTTATACTACTATCCAAAATTGCTAATTACAACTGCACGTTCATTATTAAATACAAGACATGCTTATTATGGAGAACAACGTCAGAGTCATGACCGAATTCACTTACACGTAATATAATTACATATTTTATCAAGTATCTCATGCCATAATGCATCATTTCAGTTTACATGAAAATTAAAGAAAATAAAATATTATAGAGATCGGATGCTTTAGGGCAGCTTAACCGGGAAATACACTCAGAAAAAAAATAAGAAAAAGCCGGATTATTCTGACCATACGGAAGACGTATTTCTTTTTATGTATGTGCAGAAAGCTAGAAACAAACTTTCAGCCTGTTTGTCTCCCCCTTTCCCTCAAACCATCAATCATACACGGTTTGACACTCCAAGTATTTCTGTACAGCGACTTATCCTCCTCTCTTCACAATTTCCGGATTTTTCTTCAAGAATATAATCCGAAGACTAAAGTCGGGGTAAACCATCAATCATACACGGTTTGACACTCCAAGTATTTCTGTACAGCGACTTATCCTCCTCTCTTCACAATTTCCGGATTTTTCTTCAAGAATATAATCCGAAGACTAAAGTCGAGGGAGTTGCAATCCAATAATGTGAGCTAGACGAGCTGTCCGTATAATATTACCCTGTATGATTCTTTTTGCACTGTTATCCTCACTCTTCTTTCTGTTCACCTTGAAACGGAAAAGAGAGAACAGTTTTCACCACGGTATGTGGCATGTGTGGGTGTTATTACACTGTATGATTCTTTTTGCACTGTTATCCTCACTCTTCTTTCTGTTCACCTTGAAACGGAAAAGAGAGAACAGTTTTCACCACGGTATGTGGCATGTGTGGGTGGATAGTGGATACTCAAACAGATTCTCCTTTTTCCCTTCTCCCATCAAATTTGATTTGAGAACCATCACAAGAACAAGTAGCAAGAAATCTGAAGAGAAATACCAAACGTGTTGGCAGTTTTTCAACTCTTACCACAAAAGCGATTCCTTCACATCAAAGGAAACATATTATCTTCAACATACTGCTGCATATAAGCTCACTGAACAAATAAATGTTAATTATTTTGAGGAAAATATTGTTTATTATTATTATAATTATTCGTATCCAATCAAACGCCGGACAATAATTAGAATTTAGTGTCTATATACATTTAATCCAAAAATAACTATCATTTTTGTGAGTAAGTGAGTGAACCCTCAAAGAAAGTGATTTAAAAAATTGAATGCAAAAGCTTGGCTGCAGAACTACCACAAATTAATTTTAACGTAAAAATGTGTATAAAAATTTAACGTGTATTGCCTTCATTCACTTAAATTTAATATTATCATAATCACATTATTTTTTTTAAAGTACGTTCACGTCTTATTCCTACTAAATGAAATACATATTATATGCACTTATATACATGCATGCATGGTTTTTATTCGATGCAGCATAAATAGAGCTTTTTGCTCTTATAGAAGCAGCAGTAGTAGGTGCAAAGTCTGATGATACAATAGCGAGAAAACTTGAGTCAGGCGGGTGCAATAAGAAGAAGCCTCAATTCTGTTTTTCTGTTTGGATTGAAACGATGAAGCTCTTTTAGACTGGGCATACTGCATTTGCCTCCTCATATTATTCTCATCAACTGCAACTCTACTCTACAACATCACAGCAACTCTGCGGCACATGGAGAAAAAATTGTATATATAAGAGAAGAAGTGTACAAAGTATTCTTTGTCAGTCAGACTGCAGAGCTGGTTGGGGCAACTCAGTTTGTGAAGCTCAGGCTATAAACACAAAAGCACACATACACGCTTGTATGCACTTTGTTTGCTGCACATAAAAACACATGGAGTTACAGACAGAATATTTATATACACATATTATTCTATATTGGCAGGCATAGTCAGTACAATTAAATTAAATGAGAAGACTATATTATGTTTAATTATTTTGGCACAAAATAATAACACCCATCGCAAATAATAATTACATTTAAAGTGAATCGACATTAGTTGTCTTTGTGTTGTTGAAGTAACTGTTCAATTCACATTGAGAAATTAGAGGCTTGGAAACTTTTGTAGAATCTTGTGACATTTTTGGAATAAAATAACAGTTAGCTAATAATTTGCCGTTGAAAGGATACAAGCATCAGAAAAAAAATCGTCGTCAAGCAAAAGAAAGCTTTCTACTAATAGCCACCATTTCATTGATCCTACCATTATCGTCACTGCACTTACTTGAAAGTTATTCCAGCAGAAAAAATGGATCATCCACTTCTTATGGACGATTTTGATGATGACATAACAAGCACTAAGAGTGTCTCCGAGGAAAATCTCTTTGAGACGTCAAAGGACGAAAAGAATAATGGGAAGAAGAAGTTGTCCAGTCGGAAAATTTCCGAATTTTCTTCCGGTGATGAGCAAGAGCCAACAGAGCTCGTTTCAAGTGACAACAGGAAGAAGAGTATCAGCAGCCCCATTGAAATCAAGGGAAGCCCTGCGAGAGGAATTCATAGCAGGGCAAGCACCGACTCCAAAGGCTCGCCACGTTCAGGGTCGTCGGTGGAAAGTACAGGGAATTCCAGGCTATCTATTTTCAGGGTGCTAACTCGCCGGAGCAGCAACCAGGGAAAGCACAAAAGTAAGTTCAAATATCTCTCTCACAATAGTAGTAATTTGTTATGTTGCTTGAGGAAAGAGTAAGCATCTCCTGAATTTCTGCTGGCAATGCAATTTTCGTAGCTCTGGACATTTTTATGCACTGGCAAGTAAAATTGCATTGTGAATGCTCAACTTAAAAAAGTCAAGTATGTCATTAGTCATCAGGCAACTGCTAGTACGAATGAAGGCTGTTCATTGACCGATGATAACTAATCCAATTAAGTCAGTTATTGTGTCACAAACAAAGTAATCTTTTGTACAGCAACGGATATCTATCCTGTCAGCAGATTTTTTTTTTCAAAGAATGACAGTTTGTTGTATTTGCATCGAGTAATCTCGCATAAAATGTATACATACATACATGCCAGTGAAATTAAATTGTACAGCGTACCCTCTTTAATGTAAATTAATTTCTCATTTTACCAGCTATATCATATCATGCGTCATTTTCTTAATTGCATGGAAAATTCGGAAAATTAATATAAAACCATTTTGACATCATACCTATCAAAACTGCGCCATAATACTTGATGTTCATCATCACCAGTTGTTGTTTGTGTCAATATAGAAATGAACATCGGATGTTGTTGTTTATGATCCAAGTTGCGTAACATTTGACATCATACCTATCAAAACTGCGCCATAATACTTGATGTTCATCATCACCAGTTGTTGTTTGTGTCAATATAGAAATGAACATCGGATGTTGTTGTTTATGATCCAAGTTACGTAACATTTGAATAGTTTATTTGAAAGTATGTTGTAATTTGAGTAGTACTGGAACAGGGAGACATTTTTCTCAGTTTGTTGCTTGTAAACATTGTGCAAGTTTTAATGATGGAAATAAGAGATAGATATATGATGACCAAAAACTGCTACTGCAGTCCAGTAGGTACTTGAAGCTTGTGGGTGAAATGACAAAATCATTTATTACATTTTACGACTTTAAATATCATTTTAAGGGCTTGTTTTATGACTGGTGAAAGCATGAAATCATCATCATCATCAGATAGGAACGAAAGGTACATGCATGGCGACCACTCTGGCTTCCGTGGCGGGTATTTAGGTAGGTAGCATGAGTAGTAACTTTTTGAAGAAAAAGAAACGATTATACTTTTGTAAACATTGTGCAAGTTTTACTGATGGCAATAAGAGATAGATATATGATGACCAAAAACTGCTACTGCAGTCCAGTAGGTACTTGAAGCCTGTGGGTGAAATGACAAAATCATTTATTACATTTTACGACATTAAATATCATTTTAAGGGCTTGTTTTATGACTGGCGAAAGCATGAAATCATCATCAGATAGGAACGAAAGGTACATGCATGGCGACCACTCTGGCTTCCGTGGCGGGTATTTAGGTAGGTAGCATGAGTAGTAACTTTTTGAAGAAAAAGAAACGATTATACTTTGTGTTCAGTAAAATAAGGGCATTAAACTGGAGTAATGTTATAATGGCAGTCTCTAATACAGTTTTCTCTAACATTGTTGTACATATCCAGTTGCTAAAAAAAGTATCTTTCACTCCAAAAAAGTATAATCAAAAGTATAGGTTACCTATAAATCTTCAGTTTGAAACATTTCTCTGAAGTATGGCCATTCCATTTAGTGTCATTTGCACTGCATTATTTCATGATCTGTCAAATGATAAGCCATTATATACCGTAAACATTTAAAAGGAAACCCTCTTATTATGGGCTAGGCAGACAAAATGGAACTGGGACCGACTTTCAGAAAAGGCAGCAGAAAGTTGGCAAGTTATTGGAACATCAGCAGAAACATGATAAGCACAAAATCGACAATATATTATGCTACTTGAGCCTTATGAACTTATGACGTTTTTTTATGTACCGCAATAATCTACATACTCATTCATATAAGGCGTGGCACTGATTACCTACATTCCTCTTTCCAAACAGTTCATTCATGCATCTAAATGCACGCATTGATTTTTATATTATGTCGCTTGTATTCTCTCTCTCTCTCTCTGCATACTGTGACCTGATGCGGAACTTGAATAGTGCTGGATATAATTTTTGTTGCTCTACTTTTCTCCTTTACATTAAAAAAAGTTTTTAACTCCAAACTTGAAGTCCTGCAGGGGACAACTTTAACTTTCTGGAGTGTTTCATTAAATAAAGTCGTAAACTACACATAACATAAAATATGTTTATTTGTTTTATTTGCATTTTTTGTTTGAATGAGAAATCCATATATTCGTAGTACTAAACTTCAAGATTTCACGTCAATTTGCTTCTTTATTTTGTATTTGCAGAAATATAGATGAATCATACTTTTTAGCATGTTAACTTTTTTACACGTCCATTATAAATAATGATTTACCAAAAATGGTCCATTTTAGACAATTACCTGTATTACAATACACGCACACCACTATCATTTTGGATACTTTGTTTGCTCATCATTTCCATTATCACATTAAGTTTGACCATGATCTTGAAATGTCTGTTTTACACTTTAAATTTTACAGCAGAAAAGCTCATTTTACATCAAGTTGATGGTTTCCTTTATTACATTATCTGCTTATCTAATTTATTTATTTAAAATTGTTTTTGCCACAGTTTACATTACATGAGTACTTTTAACCATTTCATAATTTAAGCAATATATTCACAGAGACTATTAGAAACCACTAAAAAACCAAGAGAGTAAAAAGGACTTTTTTTGCGAAAAATTCTCACGTTTTGTATCTAGTGGCATAAGATGTAATGGGAGACTTTTTTTTGCAAAACAATTTATACTTGTTAAGGTGAATATAAAACACACAGGTATTGCATGAGAGGGGCAAAGTCCAACCATTGAGAGTCCAAAGTCCAAATTTTGTTCCTCATACATAAACACGCTTTAGAGTCATACACATGTTAATTTATATATGACTAATACTCTATTTGATGCAACGCAACGTGTAGAGAGATGTTTATGTATGTATGTATGTACAATGAAACACAATGGCAAATAAAAGTACAAAAAATGAGTTTGGCATTGGACTATATAAAAGATTATGAGTAGAAGGGTTATTGGTATTTTGTACTAAAGAAGCAATACATTATATTATATAGCAACAACACTTTTGCTTCACCAGACGAAGAGGATTTATTTTGTATAAGTGCATGTACTATACAGTTGCAAGTTGCAATCTGCAAACTCAGTCAAAATGAATAAAAGTCCATTATTACCTATAATCATTCGAACTAAACTTGCAGTTGTTTTTATGGCTGACTGTTGTGAGACGGTCAACATTGGCTCCCAGTAGCATACATATATAACCAAGTATTTGTGTATTTAGTTATCATTTTTTACTAACCTGCCTGTCCACGTAATATAATGAGTATGTTGATACGCAATTTTAAAAAATACAGGCCTCCCAACAATGCAACACCTGTGCCTTACAAAAACAAGCGCAAGGCATTCAAGTAACATGAAAAATAAAAGGTTTCTCTCTGATGATGATACAGTTTGATGGTAAAAATTTATTGCGCAGATAACCCGTTTTCTTTACTATCATGATCATTGCCTGAAGCATAAATATACAGCCGAAATGTAAGTTCGGTTGATA
>JAHZNC010000865.1:0-15065 GCA_027744095.1 Zhuqinia jingwanae | reverse complement strand
TTTAAATGCTTCAACATTTTTTCGAATCTGGCACACACCATTACAACTTGTACGTGCCTATGGTGTATAAGAGGAAACACCGGTATTCATTACATTATTATTTGTTCTAATAGCTTATTCGTCGATAAATGTCCCATACTAGTGAGAGGGTTAAAAATTCCTTCCAAAGTAAACTGGTCTTATAGCAACATTCTTTTACTGGATTTCTTCGAACTGAGTCATCTTGGTCATCCCCCTCTGGGAAATGGGAGGAAAACGTTTTCATTCCATTTTGATAGACCATTAAGAAGTTTTACCTGAATGGTGGTGCCAGAAATGGTGTAATTTGTACTATGTACTCTCAGAAAATGATAATAATAAAAATAGTAGTCAGATAGTAGCACGGAAAAGAAAAGTGTACTGTGACCTGATAGATCCTGATAGAATTTTGAGTTCCTAATAGAGTTCTTTATTGTCTTCGTAGTTTTTCTGATCATTCAAGGGAGCCTTATCATAAGCTAGTACCCTATAATTTTCCGTGAATACAATGCATTTGAAAAAATGCCAAGTTTATATAACATCTTCAATATATAAGAATCTCCATCTCCTTCAAAAAATCGACAAATAGTAACTGACAACTAATAACCCTTCAATATAGTTTTTCAAATACCCCTTGTTGAAAAATAAGGGTTTCTTGTCTATCTCGTCCCTTGGTAAGACTTGCTGTTGAACTCTACAGTGGCCACTAGTGAAGGCTTTATTTACTTTGCGTCATTAGTAATACTAATAATAGTTCCAACAATAATATACTAATATTTAATACAAAGTCTATGTTGTTGAAATCTACAGTGGCCACTAGTGAAGGCTTTATTTACTTTGCGTCATTAGTAATACTAATAATAGTTCCAACAATAATATACTAATATTTAATACAAAGTCTATGTATGTATGTATGTTGAATATTATTTCCCAAAGGGAAAAAACATCGTTACAATAATTATTGAACTTGGGAGGTGAAAATACAGAAAATCATAAAGGTGATTGGTGTGGTTTCTACCCAACAACGTCGAATGGTCAATATCGTACAGAAGTTGAAAAGAAATTATAAAAATGCTGACTATGATGTTATTCAAGCCTTTATCATGCCATGGCTTTATCCATTTTTCAGCTTGAATGCGAGCTAATTATGGTATAGCATGTCGGTATCATGTGACGCCCTCAGCCATATACATTTACTACCGACAAAGTATAAAATTAGTGTGATTTTTTAAGTAGCATAAAAAAGGTTGTGAGGTAACCCGAATCACACTAATGCAATATAAGAAATTTATGAAAGCAACAGAACTTGCTAGACGGGAACACGACTACAGGAAGGGTTTGTTTTACGGAAACTTGCCATTTGTTACTTGTCATGTCAGTCGGTCTACTTAATAGAAATTATAAGGAAATTACCGACATCGTCGTACTATTTCCGTAGAGCATATTCAGCAAAACAAAACTGGTGCAAATGAGTATAGCTCGATGATAAGCCATATTTTATGGGCAAGGAATGTGTGCTGCATAAAAAGTAGACATTTGTTGTTGCCCTTTCATACTGCAGAACAAGCAATAAATCTTGTTACAACAACTTTTTTCACACATTGCGCAGCAGCAGTGGTGATGACGATCACAGAGAGAAAGCGAAAAGATAAGCTATTGACTTTTCCCAATTAATTCTGGACGGCAGCACAAAAGAGAAACACTATGGAGCCAATAAAGTTTTGGATTTGCAATAAATTTTGTTATCTTAACCGTGTTAAAAATTATCAGTACGATAATATATATATGCACATACCTACCTATGTATGTGTTTAATATATGGTATACCTACTATGTGTTTGGATTAACCAAGAAAGAAATCCAATAAGTTGAATAGAGTAAGGTTCAAGGATACAAGTATAATATACTTATAAGTAAGTGGCTATGTTAAAAAACTGCAGATCAAATTATTTTTTGTCTTGATTGCACCGTATTGTATATTGTATTGCCTTTAGGAGTCATAAATTATTTTTTGTCTGAATCGCACAAACACTTCTATTCCCGTTATTATACTATTAAATGCCATTTTCCTTGACCTTATACCCGCAGTTTTTTCTTACTCTACCTTCCTAAACAATTCAACGATGAACTTATTAGCGAGTACTTGTATATATAGTAGTTCTCCGCAAACACATGAGGAATTATAAGCCGTGGTTCAAAAGGCAAAAAGCAACAGCACGCCAAGTGTATTATTATTTTTTGTTAGACTACTTCTGTTGGGTTTGGTAGCAGAGTTAAAATTACAGATGGGAACAAAAAAAATGGAATGGGAAATGGGTATCGACCGTAGTCCATGAATGTACGCTCGTTTTTTAGCCATGCTTGTAAAAAATACAATTGAATAGATACAAAACAATACTCTGCTCCCTTTTCCCACTTGCGTTGTCAAAGTATTTAAAAGGAAGGAAATGAGAATAAGGAGGAATTTGTAAACCCGCAACACTGTCCTTGTAACTTTTACTGTCTTTCCTCGATAGCAGCTCTTGCCTCGAGCTGAAGTGTGTGTTGTTCTAGTTTCTTTGCAGTTGTGGTGCACTTGACATAATGCATTTGGGAAGGAGGAGGACGACGACGAGGAATGAAGACACGTAAAACATTTTAGAAGATTATCTTACTCAGGGGCCACTCACTCGCACTGTCGCACCCATTCGTGTCATTTGGCATGGTACATTAAAATAATAATAATATTTACACAACTAGTAGTAAATTGTGTAAGAATTAATCTTTTCAGACATTTTTGTCTCTGCAATCTGTGCAGCCGGAGCACATGCAGTGTTGCCAACAACTCATGAGTAAATAGCAATGTAAATCTTACTGCGCGTTGAATGCAAGACACAAGATATCGACAAGGATACTACAGGCTTATCCTTTCTCTCATTTAATTTGACATTCTTCTAGTTTTCATATACTCTGCATTTGCAAACTCATCTCATAAAAATCAAATATAACTACGACATTTTAATAATACCGTTTTAATAATAAAAATTGATCCTGACTTCCGTATGTACACCAATGTTGACAAGGTGGAATGATATTTTCCAATTAATTTGAGGCTCGACTGCACGCAACACTTTTACCATAACATTTACACAAATTATCACAATTGACAAAATGAGCTGGGCAATATGTATCTACAAAAAACATCTATTAGTAAAGGAAAGAGCAATGTTTTGCTCCCCTCTTCACTGCCACTCCCACCACCAACGCATTGGCCTACTAAGTAAAATGAATGAAACCTATAGTTGTCCCGTGAAACGATACGATGATGATGATGACCCATCGCACATGTTTAGAGTGATAATCATGTTACCTATATCAATAAGATATTATTGTGATATAAATTGTATCAAATGCATCGTGTTTGTCAACTGAAGGCGAAATCAATCTATCGATCAGTTTTTGTGGTCCGCCTGTGACAGACATATCCCAAAACATTTTCTAAAGTAAGTAGCTTATTTCTTCAGCTATAATTTTTATTTAAAGCGTGGAAACTTGAAAGAGGCAGTACAAAACAGGAAGGCAAAGAAAAACAATAAGAAATATGATGTATACAACTGGCAAGAGCAGCAGCAAACTACTCTGTGTTCAAATAAACCGAATACTACTTTCTACTATTGTTTTCCCCGAGTAGATAGGTACATAATTAAATTGACAAGCATGTCATTTGAACAGTTTTACTGTGCTACTTTGTCAACTACTAAAAATCTCTCATTCAGCTCAGCCTCATCCAATCCACCACCACCACTGTCGACATTTCTTGATTCATTTTTTTCACTTGTTCTATTTTTGACGCTGTCAGCTTTCATTTTCCCTGTTTGTGGAAGAACACAACAACAAACTACAGAGCGTATTGGCAAATGGTAAGCCTTTTCCTTCTCGACCTGTCACTTTCATTTCTCTCTGTTGAGAATTGAACAAGTGAAAATGAGTTAAGTGAGTTGTTGTCCAATGCCCTTCCCTAATATTTTTTTTCGATTGCTTCTTGCCAGTGTCCCCGCGTATTTTGCTTTACTCTCCTTTCTCTTCGTCATATTCCATTTTTGTCATGTGACGATGATGGTAATAATATTATTATTATCTGTTCGTTGTAGAGTTTCGTCGTTCGTTTGGTTATGAAATTACATGGGGACGTGACTACTGACTACCAGTCAGCACCAGTGTACACCATATCCATGGAATGCCATGTTCATTATAGGTATGTCTAAGCACAAAGCGAACACCCACGTGGAAGCACAGCGTGAAGCAGGACACAATATTGGATACATTGGCATTTTGTGTGTGTACCTTGTCATCCTGTCACGCGTATCTCCATGTCTATGGCTCCTGGTGCGCTAGGTGTCCAATTCAATAAGCAAATGCGTGATTATCACTGTGACAATGGTAATAACATGAAAAGTTCAATAATAGGAGGATGTCGTCTTGCCTTTAAATGAGAGAATGGTATCGATTCCTCTCGTTGTTCGTGTAAATGCTTTGGAAACATAATAAACATAATGCAATGTGTTGTGGTGCTGATGCTATTCATGTGGTACGTTCCACTTAATCCGTTTATTTTGTATCAATGCAAGTGTGCTATATCCTCAGGGAAGACTCAGTTTTCCTTTTACCTGCTATATATATTTCCCCTCTCAAATGAAATCATACCAACTACCTATAACTGGAAAAACAGCAAAATTGCTCGTGTGTCGTGTGAAAGCAATAATAACACGAGTATAACATAACGATGAGATTACATTTTGGAATGGTGGTTCCTTTAGAATTTGATGTTTCTGCACGTGGTATTTATCCACCAAGACACTGTGGTTCGAGTGATGATGATAAAACCCGAGAAAATATTATTCCTTCCCTGTGCTTTCTCCCATCAATGCAGTAACCGCAGGCTGCAGCTCCATAACATGCAGATATAACGAAACGAATAACGCAATTTAACGGATAAATGCTTTTTAGAGACGAGAAAATGCACATATTCGGTGTGCTGTTTGCATAGAAGAAGAATCCATGTAAAAATGTGATCCATCCATGTGTACCTGAAGAAGGGTTCTCGCGTTAATTTCAAAGCCTATCTTCCCTGTATTCATCCCTATTTTGCTGGATTTGTAATTGTTAACTATCGTGACTACCAATTTGTCAGTTCATGTGTCAATAACTTTCTTAGGGCTTAAATCTCATGAAAAAATAAACGGCATACAAAATATTTAAAAACGAGTTTCAGAGGTTATACGTACGTATATGTATGTGTTGCTAATTTCACTTGTTTAATTTTATTGCATGTCAACCTCAGTAACAAAGCATTACAATTACAGAGAATGTGCTACTTTTCCGGTGCGGCGAACTAGTATTAATTATCAATTTGCTACCAACACAAATCAATAAGATGAGTCGCAATTTTTAATATGACCTTCCATTGCATTGCACCTAGTAGTAGTATCGCCAGCAAGAAATTTTTATTGATATAAAAACCACTTTGATTTACCCTTCTCATTTTTCTCTGTTACTGTTCAAACTATTTCGTTTCATGATTATTTTCCGCAAATTCCCAAACTGCTGGAATTTAGCAAATAAATGGCTTAGTTGATGAAGAAATTGATGGAAAATAGGCAAACTTGGGAATATAAAATGCCCTGATATTTATACATGTCAGCACTACTACTACAGCAAATGGGAAAGTTTACTGATTTTAGCTCCCAGTAAAAGAAATTCACAAACTTTTTCTAATTATCCGCATAGCCACCCGCTAATACTCATGTATTTGGTACCTATGTATATGTGCTCATGAAATTCTGCACTATGCATTTCCCCAGGAAATCAAAGCATCTTTTGGAGGATCACGTTTTTTGTTTTGAAACCAAAAAGACCTATGTCCATATTTCGCCTTGTTGGAAAGCGGCTGTGAGTGTCTGATCCTGCGCTCTCGCCCAAAGTCAGTTAAGTAAATGGAATAATTATAACTATAACACTATTATCCAAGCAAAGTGGGGAAAATGATAACTAGGTAATCTATCAGTGGCCACATGTTTTGTACAGCTGGTGCAAAATATGTGGAATCAGCCAAAAAAAAAGCTAGTGGGAATGCTTGAGCAAGCTAAGTGCTTTTTATCTTTATCTGCATAGCTGCAGTGAAGGCAAGCAAGAATTAAGAGGGCACGAGTGGACGAGTAGTTGCTGACATGAAAAGAAAAATATGATTAGTGAGATGGCCACAAAATAGTTAAAATGTACAATAAATCCTGGGGATACCAGCTGGGAGAAATGCTGCTTGTAATGGAAAAAATGTTAAGGGATTACATGCACTTGCAATATGCTAAGTGTTAAGCATATTATGTTACCTACATAAATCTATACATTTCGTTGGAAGTATATGCTATGCTTAACCTTTCGACGAAATATCTGCGGATAAAATAAATCTTGAAGATTTAATTTGACTGATTAAAACACTATGGCTGGAGATTGGAGATACGTACTCGTACCTACTAATGTGCATACCTATGTATCTAAGATATACTATCTTGAACGGTTAGAAGTGACCTAATCTTACTATGAACCATGTGTTGATGTATGTATGTAGTTACACACCTACATCGTTTTTTGCACTCTACAATGACATTACCAGGTTGGCATTTACAACGAAAGATTTTCCGGAAAATCAACTTAACAAATCATTCATTGTAAGTCTCTTGTTCTACTTCATTTACAGAATTCCTCAAGATACATTTCTTATCCGAGAATGTGGCCAAAATCCCCCATCTTATTTTCTCCATTGTATAATATTGTTTGTCTCTACAAAGGATGCGTCAATGACTGTGAATGAATGAGAGACATTTTCCAAGGAATTCCCAAGCGAATATAGTTTATAGTTGTTCTATCCGAGAAAACAAGGTCATCATCATATTATATGATATTTTGAAGAGGAGCCGAGGCCTGGCTAGAGAGCATAGTAGGCAAATGATTTTTTATTTTCCATGCTCACTAGACCATACGAATCCTATGCCGTATCGTAACACCACTACCACCACCACATACACAACAGTAATATCCTCATCATCTCCAACCGCAAACACTTCTCATCGCCTCATGCATCTCCTCCCTCCTTTCAGCCCAGGTCTTACATTTAAGCAAGCAGACAGTCATTCATTCATAAGTAAGCCGGGATAAGTTTGACATTTGCAGTTAGCAAAAAAAAGAAGTGAAGAATGTGAGCTTATGAGTATTTCCCAAGGATGCTGCTCAAGATAGCCAAGATCCCATAATCCCCTAGCAGCTGAATACAAAGAGATGCTTCCAAAAAAAGATGAATATTATTACATACATTCAATACATCTCTCTATTCTATTCTCTCCACCAAATTCTCTACGGATTCAATCTGTCCTTATTCCTTTTCTGTTGAGCCAAATACACCCAAATCCCGTGCTTCTTCTCACTTCCCTTATGGATCTAGAACATATTTATCTATAAAAAATAGAAGAAAAGCGCAGGTCTTATTCACTGAAATAAGTTTCAACAATCACGTGCAAATGCCAAGCAAAATCTTCAGCAATGTCGTTCCTTTCTTGTGCGTTTCTGGTTGCCCATGTCGTATTATTACGAAAAGAAAAGTGTAGTGCAGAGAGGACGCTACCACAGGAAATGCTAATGCTAAAGAAGACGACTGGAGATATAGTCCGCAGGGCTTCTTTCCGTCATCTAATTATCATCCTCTTCCAAAAATATGCTAGGATAGCTAAGTGCTGAGAATTTTTATGTAAAGGAATCCTTGGAGGGAATTGTGAAATGGTACAGCGCCTGGGTACTCATAAGCGATCTTATTCAATTGTGTGCTTTCTCGCTCATACTTAAGCAACATGCACAACAGCAGAGAGGAAATAACGCAGCCTGAAAGAGATTATACTCTTGGCAAGAGGAAATGAACAGAATTATAAGATGAAAAGGGGCATAAAAGGCTCTCTATTGTTGCCTACCACACGTATTCCTGTAACTATTATAGGAGTACGTGTGATGTACTCATGTACATGTTTACGTCTGTAAGGAATATGGATGCTTCAAATCAAGAAACTACCTATTTCTATCGACTATAATGTTTTCACGAAAAAATGATCAAAACGTAATCTAGGTTGCCCCAAAGTTATTTGTGTGTACATGTTTACTTCTGTAAGGAATATGGATGCTTCAAATCAAGAAACTACCTATTTCTATCGACTATAATGTTTTCACGAAAAAATGATCAAAACGTAATCTAGGTTGCCCCAAAGTTATTTGTGAATAAGGAATTTGTATGATTTTTAGAATGTCCAGGAATGAACTCAAAGTCGAATGTGTGTTAAATCGTCTACCACTTTTTTTTGTAGAAAGAGTAAAATATTTTGCAAATACTATGTACTATATAAAAATATACCCATACTTTCCGTCATTTTATGAACAACGAATTCCCATAGTAGCAATCTTGTTTTATGTTTTATTGACTTGAAAAAGCCGCTTTGGAGTATTATGTACATTGTTGCACTGTTTCCGAGTTGTATTTAAGCATGACTGGATGGTTGGCACGCTTCGCTGCTCAAGTCCTTTTAATATTCCTCTGATGAATAAACAGCCCCTTTTCCCTGCTTTTGTTCCAAAAACAAAAGCTAATAGGATAAACTTTAGGGACTTTTTTTAAATTCCCAAAATATAAAAATGTGAATAGCTAATCTTTTTACGTAAGCTTCACTTTTACTACTTACATCATTGTTATGTAAATACCCAACTTCTCTTATTTTTTTACTGTAAAAAAGTTAATGTTTGTTTAAAAGGAACAGAAGGTTAAAATACAAAAAAAGCATCGTCTGCTATTCATTATACAACAGATACAGTTTGGCTAATTAAAAGATAAGCAGCGTACAGAGATGATATTGTACTAAATTAAATTTTTACAGCGTTGTGGTAATTGTACCTAATTAACTTTTCCTGCCCACTTATCTCGTATTTCTTGGAACAATTTAAGAGTAAGACCAAAATGAAGGTAAATACAAAAACAACCGAGCACTTTACTTGAATAAGGCACTTTTCTTCATAGTATATACATAACCTGTATACTTTTCCGAACAAAGCATTTTGTTAAACCCAATTTTAGTAAACTTATACGTATCCTGCCTGACATGTATTGCAATTGAATTTATACTGGTTGTCCTTCTTTTAAAAAAAATATATACAGCCAATTTTGTCTTAAATGTCCTCAAGCTAACTTTATTTATTTGTACAAGCTAAGCAACAAAGGCCACATCCTTTCAGCAGAGGAATATTTATTTTTTCGCTTGAGTGCCTTAGTTCACAGGGGAAAATCCCAAACTCATCAGTTTTCTTTTTTAAAGGGTAACAAGCTACTTGATAAATAATGTGTACAGAATATACACTTTTGGTAACTGCCATGCTATTAGGATGCATTATTATGATTACTTCTCCTGCAACGATACCTGTCCCACTTTTAGTTGGCGATAAAAGTGATACTTCTTTACAAACATTTCTCTCTAAACTTTCTTCTCTGAAAAAGTTCCAGATAATATGATATCATGATGGTTTATATTTTTCACAGTAAAAAAATTGAGAAAAAGACTTTTTTCCAAAAGGTATTTGTGTAGAAAAAAAGTTGTTTTAATCGATTTTATTAAGGAAGTCAACCAGAAATCTCTTGGCTCCATACATTTTTGAAAAGTTTCTCAACTTAAGGTTCACCCCCTTACGACATAGAACGACCAGCTGCATTGAGAATGTTTATTTCATGTCAAGCAGAGAGAGAGAGAGAGAGAAAGAAAAAAGAGCGACACCACATCAAGAAATCCAACACCACTTTACATTTGGCTTTTTGTTGGTGTTGTTGATGTGGTGGTGGTGTTGACTGACACCATTAAACTATTGAATTATTTTTTCGTGTACTTGAGTCATGTATCAAACTGGACGTGGCCAAGTAAGCCAGTAGTAGCAGTAGTATTTATAACAATGGCACAATCCATTCTAGAGAGAAAATAGAGAGAGAAATGTATACACATCTGGTATTGTGATCATTTCATCGGAAGATGAGACACAATAGAGAATCCAATCTCAAATTCTTTTTGATCCATGACACTTCGTTTCACTGGTTGTTATGTAGTGTAAGGTTGACATGGTACTTTAACCTGGACTCTTAATGGGATTCCCAAGGAGTAATAATAAATGAATAATGGTTTGACTTGATGGTTTTCTTACTTACCCGAAACCCACAAGTCACATAAGGAATTGCTAAACGGCCACGTTCCCCCGGAAACCTCAAATCCGACAGCAAATGGCATCACAAAAATAGCTACGAAAAGATCAGAGATTGCGAGGGAGACTAGGAGGTAATTTTGCGGTTTCCTTAGCTTTCTGACGAGAATCACAGAGAGACACACAAGCACATTGCCCACCATAGTCACCAAGATTAGCGAAGTAAACAGGGTGACCAGCACCCATGCGGACCACGGTACAGGAGCGTCATACGCCGTTTCCTCCAACGGGCTCCCTGTGGAGGTTCCGTCATAATAACTTAGCTCACCTTTGCTTATGCCACCACTGCCCCCATAAAACGTCGGGGCATCTGTTGTTGAACCACCACTAAACAGACTAGAAAAGTTAGCCAGGAGGACACCAGCTCCACTGCCACTAATAATATCCGAATCATTTTCCTCAGACGATTGTTCCCCATATAAATTATCTAAATTGCTTCTCTGTTCATCATCATTCTGCCACTGGCCGAGTTCAAAAATTTTGGCCGGGCCATCCGCAGTTCCATCCCCGCCATATTTTCGTGTGAATGTTGCTGACGATGATGACATTTCATTTTTTATTGCGGGCCAACCCTTCTCCACCATTTAATTATTTACGACGTAATTACGAATTCCAATAAATTTTCATGCACATTCACACACGCACACCACCACCTCCCTAGCAAGTAGCCCCACTGCACTTTTACATGGGCTATTGATCCTGCTGTGCTCTTTCACTTCTATTGGCACTCATTTTTTTTCACTTCCCCGAAAGACGTAATATTTGTTTTATTATTTTATATTCCTCTAGTTATATTTTTAACCGTAAATGGTATTCAAAGGGCTATCAAGTTCTTTGCTCAGTAAAAATTTATTACTCCTTTCCACAGAAACCAGAATGGAAGATAATAATATAAATGGAACGTGCGTGTGGTATAAAATGAAGTAGAGTTGACCCTCTTTGGTTGTTTCCTTCAGTGGTGCAGTATTTCAGAGGCGTTTTCAACCACCGTTTTTGCAACAATGTCAATAAAAGCATTCATAGGAATAGAACGCAAGGAAGATGAGTATGAGAGAGAGAGAGAGTATGCTGTGGAGAAGTAGTAGTAAGAGTGGTGGAGCAGTGCTTCGGACAAAGCGTCTCAGTTGGAACTGAGCAAAGTGAAGAGTATTTCGTACGCTTTACTACTATCGTCACCATCGTCACGAGTCTCCTCCAACCAATGATTATAGAACCAGCTCTACGTACGCAACATAAACACCAACCAAAGTAGCAACTAGCATGCTTGGTGTGTAGGGAACAATCATACTAGCATCGCTGCTACAAGGAAGAGCAAGCACCCCAATAACCCTAGTTGTTCTTATAGAACTTTTAAAAATTCAAGTTTCATAAGCCGCTTTTGGAACTGTGCATTTGTACGTTTTGTAGCAAGTCAGCATACACATACTCTGTTCTTACACTTGTTTTTATGGGCAGAATAAAGGGAAAATGATATAATTTTTTACCACTTCCATTTATGAACTGCTGCAGTTACGATAATGAGCAGCGATACAATAACAATTTGATATTATCTTATTACATGAAGAAAAGAGGTCAGTGTATATACTGTGTATACAGTCGTAACGGTCATGGTCATAGACTGCAACATAGTGAATGAATGGATGCAAAGAAGGACAAAGTGCGTTCCAAATTTTGTTTTCAGCAAAGTAGTAAAATCGATTTTGTTTGACATAAAAATGACGACAGCGATGGAATACATCCACAAAACGCACAAATGTTATACATACATATGTACCATGCTTAAAAAAATTAATGAATTCAAAATTTGCACATTTGTGGCCTAAAAATTATGACACAAGTAAAAGTTGTACTAACTTTGTGTTAGCATTTACAATTTTGTATGATGGTTAGTAGTAGAGAGCATGTAAAGATTTGACAGACACGAGAAAAAGTTGTCGCTATTATCATGGAAATTCCGATAATTGATTGAATCCATGAGCATGTTAGCTTTGCAGGTTTATAATTCATTCCAGAGAAAAAGCATTCGACCATGAGTCACAATGACGATAATTATTTCACATGAATGCCAAATCATCTCAACAGCTCTGATTTTTTGCTAGAAATGATGAAACAGACGATTATGCTTGAAATGTTTTTTAAAAAAATTTGTGCTTATACATAGAATATCGTTTAGTGATGGTATGGAGACTTCCAGTTGGCTGAAGATGCAATTTAAAGATAAAGTCAGAAGAGCAGCAGGGGAGTTGGGTATTCATCGTGTCAATAATATCAGCACGAAGAGTGATATGAGTCGTACTGAATGAGAAAACTGATAATGACTCCCATTCACACTACTCGTCTGATAATTATTTTATTCATGTATTAGTCGCGTCAGATGTTTAGTATTATTATTATGATGAAATCAATGTTTTGGGTTTGCTGAGATTTTAGACTGATGATTTGATCAGATTGATTGCCTAATGTGCAAAAAGCAGAAGGTGAGATAAACAGAAAAATAGAGTGATAACTAATATGGAACCGAAGTCATTATAGTTTAGCACATTGTGACATCACGTCACAATTTACATACTACAAAAAATTATTGACAATATATTGACATCGGTTAAAATGCTGACGATAAGCATTCAATAGCAGCATAAAAAATATTCACGGTCGAGGTCGCTTTATTGATTCGTAGACATGCAAAAACCATGAAGCTGTCTATTTGCAAAGACAATGCGACAATTTGAAACGGAATATATTTATTTTTGCATTATTGAGTGTGGAAAGACGGTAAAAGCAACTGAGAGTTCCTGCAGGTGACCGGAGTTGTAATAATTAATTCATTATTATTTACACAATTAGTGCATTTTCGTTTTTAGCATCTGATTTTAATCGATAAGTTCGTTGTGAGTAGTCGGTATAGACCACTAATGTGCCATGTGATTTGTTGATTTGTAGCAGACATGTGAAATCTTCCGGATGCGCAATGGAAATTTCAGTTTTATTTTAAGATTTTGCATAAAAACTTGATATAAAAACTACAACACGTCAATACAAATTTGTGTAAAATGTGCATTCCTGTCTGAAAAGTTGGATGTTAACTTGGAGATTATATAGGCATACAACTACATATATATATGTCTTGATTTATTGTTGTAATGGACTCCTGGCACTTTCTCATTCTGGAGCTATTTCTCACTGCAGCAATGTACACCACAAGTTTTCTAAAGGTGGCTTGATATTGGTACGCACGGCACGACGCAGTTGTTTCCGACAACACACAGATGTCAGTTTTTTTCTTGGAGGTAAATAAAATGTAAACAAAGTAGGCAGTAGGCACATAACGAAAGGGAGAGAACGACATGGCATTTCTGGTAATCTCTAGAGACGTGAGCGGTTTTGTACACCTGAGACAACCATCCATTTGTAAGGTGGCTGGTGCACATGTTAATAGTAATGCACATAATAGTATGTTGCTGAGGTGGGACCATGATGATCATGATGGGTCTATGGGGAGTTTCCAGACAAGTCAAACTTCTCCTTGTACTCTTCTCTTTTCTGCTGGCCGAGGTACCTGCTCTAATGGCACTGCTCATGGCATCATGGCACAAGAAACAAACAACAACAACTCCACTTTATCTTACTTTGATAGAGATGCCTAGCTACAAACAACGCCCAGTAATTTATGATAATTTTTTTCTAGCAAAGTACAAGCTGCACACTACTAAACTGCGACGAGTATGTAATTTCCTTCATCCAATCCCATTATTTTTCAAAGTTATATTCACTTTCCCCAGTTGTTCTGCGATTTTCACCAACTAATTCGGACTCTAGACGAATTTTCATGTCCGACATTTTCTACGCTGGTATTTTAATAATAGTTGTTGTTTTAGTGTTGTTCTTTTTCTACTTTCCACCAATCCACTGCCATTACATACTTTTTAATGGCTTCCCCGAAAAGCATTAGCGTTTTTTTAAGAAAAGGAAACGGAAACTTTTGTTAACACAGTGCAAGGCGTGAGGAACATTATTATACCGCATAATTATTGTTCATGGGAGAAATGCAGCACTGTAAAACAGACAGGAAAATTAGATGCATTATTGCTGCAAAATGCCATTTGTGAAATGCGTACAACTGTCCATGTGTTTATTTATTTTTAATGTCACAAAGTTATGTTCTAGAAATGACGAGTTTGAAACACCCCCTTCCTCAGCAACTGGTAAAGATGACTAGTAATAAAGTTGTTCACCTCGGACTCGGGCAACGCAAAACCAAACACCAACCAGAAGTCTCGAGTGCATGCTTCGTAGTAAATATTATTTTAAAATCAATTTTTACCGACCTATGAAACTGATCATATTCCTCAATAATTCTAAGTAGGCGCGGCAGGTTATGGTTCAACGTCAGTTGTGGATGCAGATAATCGTCATATCAGTTTAGAGTTGACATTTTATGAACTCCAACTGATTTTACTGTTGAGACTTTTTGCATATGCCGTAGATTGTGTTAGACCTTTGAACCAGATTACACCTTTACATTAATATTATAACTTGACTAAGTGATTATTAAAAGGAGATTGTCTTTCTAGACATATACGTATTAATATAGCGATTAGATGACAAGACATATTATTTTAATCGCTTTGCCCTTCTTATAGTCACGAGATGTGAAAGTATGCAATCAATATTTGATTATATTCGGAACAAGCTTTACTTTAAACTTTATGTGTATGTAGCATTTTTAGATATTGCAGTAC
>JAHZNC010000864.1:0-23743 GCA_027744095.1 Zhuqinia jingwanae | reverse complement strand
ATTCAAGTTAGATAGCTATTCATCGCGTGATGAAAAGCAGCGATGAAAATCTACAATCGCTTTTTAACATTTATTTGAAACGTGCTATTATGTTAAAGATAAAAATCGATGGTATGATTTGACTTTCTTTTGATATCCAGAAAAATTGGGTATAGGTACAAATTTATACGCTTCCTCACAACAGCATGTGCTGTTGATTTTCTTTGAAAACATAACATGCATCTACAATAATATATTTGTCAAACACTTTTGCAACAGTAAAATATTTATTTCGAATTGTTAATATGCCAAATTCTTAACCTAACTAACAGAAAAGATGAAATAAAAATAACTTTAAAAAATCAAAGCTCAATTTCTTTTCCTAAAGTTAAAATGCAATTAGCATGTCACAATCGGATCATTTCCGTGTTTGTTCCATAAATTAATTCCAACCAAATCGTTTATCTTTGTGAGTCAATGATCATTGTTTCTATAATATTTTTATTTTTAGCGTCAAGCAGCCACATTTTTACATTTTTACTTAAATAACTATCATTTGTATCCATATACAAAACAAAAAAGAAATCCGCTGCAACTTATCAGAATGGAGATAAAAGGAGATAAAAATATGTCTTGTCAAGATTAATTGGTCATGTCAAATTATGTCGCGATTTAATGTTTCAACCATGTAAAGTACAAAATGCACCCAAATATAACAGACAGATATTAAATATGCCTCAACTCTCTCCCTCTCACTGTTTTTTTTCACGGTATGATGGAGAGGGACTACCTCTCTCTCTGCTTTATACTCATCCCAATATATTTCATAATAATTGCACTTCCAAACCATCTTTCTTCACATATTTTCTTTTTTAGCTTATACACATACAGACGAGTACATGCGTTCACTTTTCCAAGAAAAGATAATACACATTAAATGTAATCATCTTGTTTCTCTTTTCAAGTTGTCTAACAGCAGCAGCAGCGTGTAGTGTTTTTTCTCCTCCCACTCAAATTGTAACCTCTTTATCCTGAGCATGGATGCATGTACCATCATCATCATTCTCATCTTCCTCATCACTCTCATCTCATGAAGACGATGATGGTAATATTAGTTTTTTTTTCGGATGCCTTTGCCATTTTTTCCTCTGCTTCTCTCCTTGAACCCTTCTTTCCCCCTGATTCTCTTCAAACAAGTACTAGATTCGTAAAGGAAGCATTTACAACATGTGGAAGTAGATTCAGAACGTAAGATAAAAAAAAGAAGCGTAGACAGTTGTGGAGTAATCCAATTACTACTGAAGAGAGTCTTTCTAATAACATGGAAAATTGCATCCTTGTGGGACAGTTAAGTGAGTCTTTGCAAACATGGTACACCGCACACACAGTGTGGAGAGAAAAGTAAGATTTGAGAGTAAAAAGGGAAAAAAGAAAGCACACACACGCAACGCAACATCAGTACCGAAAAAAGTGCACGCTTGTGTATACTTCCTCTTGGTTAGTAAAACATATTATTTTAATAAAGTGTGTCCCTACTTATGTACGTACTTTTTGTTGTTGTTGTTGTGGCCTTGATGATTTCATATATATGTAGTGGGTTGTTGTGTGTTATGATGGGTTTTTTAAACAAAATATATCAAAGTGGCAACAAGGATGACGGTTTTTGGAGAAAATGACATGCGTAAAAATAAGATAAATATGTGTATATACATAATATATACATTATGCGATGCGATGGTTTCGTGTGTGTGTGTGTGTGTGTACACAGATGGATACTTGGAGACTCACATCTTGCCATTTTGATAATATTACCGCAAACATTATCATATATATTCGACACAAAGTGTATGATAAGTGAACAAAATTATGCTTTAAAAAAATTGACGACGGTGAAAAAGTAAGCAGGTAGGTATGTATATATACACAATGTGCTCTTAAAGTAATATGGTGTGTGACTGAGCTGCTTTCTCAGCAGCTATTTTTCTTTTTCACTTTTTTACCTCTGTATTCCACCACCACCACCACACAATAAAGAAAAGGAGGTGGTGGTGTGTTTTGGTATGTTAGTTTATGTGAAACGACAAACAAGGGGACTTGAAACACACACATACGCGCGCGCGCTATATATTTTTATATATTTTTTTCAAAAGAGAAAAGTACAAAACGTGAGGCACAAATGTTATGAAAATGTCAGTCTTGTAAAAAAATTAAAAAAAGTTATATTGTTATATATATTTTTTTTGTGGACATGTTTGTAAGGTAGAAAGGGTTGTAGGGCTAGTTTGTAGATGTGAACATGTTAAGAAAATCAGGCTAATAGAGCTAATATTGCTGCATACCTAGTTTACCTTTTATAATTCAAATGCATATACGATCATAAAAGTAGAGTTTTTTTTCTTGGAGGATGAAAGAAATGTGTGTTAAATTCAGTGAAAGTAGTAACTTTCTCTTTTATGACATGTTCTGACAAAAAGGTAAGACATGAAAAAAGGGGAAAAGATTCAAGAAACTATATTACACGTACGTACCATGTGTATTTAGACACGTAGTGCCGTGATTTTTGTTACTCTATTTTTCAAATTTTTTGATGAAAATAAACTATATACTTCTACCACTACCTACTACTCTACGTGGAATCCCTTTGACAATTAAAGTTTCTTAAAGTTAATATATTAAAATTTATACTATATATTAATGTCTTATATTGCATAAAAATGTAAAATTATATGTAGGCACGCATAAAATATCAAAGGGGATGACTCTAATTTTATTTTGAATATTTTAAAAACTTATTAAGATCCATTAGCCTCATTTTGTGTTACACAGGTTTTGTAAGCATATTTTGTATTCATAAATATAAATAATGTTGTATATATGTTTTTATGAAGATATAAGGATTATCTTAGAAGAAATCATGAAGCGTACTTAAATATTACGTTTTTAATATATAACTGAGTGTTGTACATAGATATGTACATATATACCTGGAATATACATGCATATAATATCAAATGAAATTTAATATGATGTCATGTGTGACTGAGGTTATATACATAAAGCCCTATAAATGTTACAACTGCTTACATACATACTAATATAGATTTTTTTAGTACAGGCCATAGTACAGTAATAATAATATTATGTATCCTCTTGTCTCCTCCTCCCTTTTCTACCCGTTTCTACTTCGACATCTGACTCTTGTATCATCATCAAACCCAACGTTGAAATATGGGGACACTTTGTAAACATTAAATACACGAAGACTTTGTGTGTGTGTGTGTGTGTGTGTGTGTGTGAGGCACATACTGCTGTTAGGTATACTTCTATATCACTCCAAGACATGACATGGCATATGTAGAGACAGCAAGATTCATTTTTTGTACTGAGTATATAGGTATACCAACAGGGGTAAATCACTGGATACCGGGATATAAAAAAATGTGTGCACGCTTTCTTGACAAGGGAGTGCATGAAGAAAGGGATAACGACTATGTCTTCCCTGTGTGTGTGTGTATGTATGAATGAATGAACGGGAGCAATTTCATCACGAATGCACATTTGAGCCCCAAATCCTCACACACAGTTAAAGTAATGGTAAAGCATCCAGAATGAAAATGAAGTATCATAATGATATGTGATGCCGACAAAATGTATTCAAACCGTTACATATCCCATATCACAGACAGTGAGAGTCGTGTATTGAGATAGAGAAAGAGAGACCCATTTTCATTTAAGTCATAGACAGCGGCGTGTCGGCCTCTGTGTTGTTGAGGAGAAGAAGGACGAAGAAGAAGAAGAAGAGAGATATTCTCTTGACGTTTATTTGAGATTGCCTTAGCTTTTTCTAATATTTCAGTGTCGTGCCATTCTTCAGAGTCATTTTTATTCGAGTATTAGCAGTTTATACTACGTGGGTAATAATACCTATCAAAAGAAAAATTCTACTGACTGACGGACTTTCCACCATCGGAGAGAGATATTATTTGTGTGCTTTACTATGTAGGTACTTGTTATATACACTCATGTTTTCTTCTCTCTAAAATATATAGGTATATCCTCCATTATGAACCAGAAAAACATAGGTAGGCACACTCACACGAGCTCACATAAACCTTTCAAACACGTTTTGATGTAATACAATCCTAATAGAAATTGCGCTTAGGATGGCAGGCACATTGGTGAAACCTAAAACTCATGTCTCTGGATTTCTCTCTCTCCCTCTCATCAATCCCTATATTTTTTTATATATCTTCATTTTTTTCTGCCTGTTATTTTGGCAATAGCAAAAGAAAAAGTTTATTTCTTTCATGATGAACAGAAGAAAATATTTTCATACAAAACTTGAGATGAGCGTGTGTGGTGGAGTTATATGCATAAATGCATATACAGTTGTTACAGGACATATGCATGTGATATTCAGTAGGCATCTTTATTACATCCGACCATAACAGCATTATAGTAGTCTTTTCTACTTACTCAAAGTCAGCTACATTTTTTTAGCTTTATCATTATTATCATTATTATTATAGTTGTAAGAAGAAAACAAGCATATAGTACTTTTAGAATAAGTCAACTTGCTAACCTAAAAACTAATACCATGAGCATCCGTACACCACACTTACACATACCACTTGGTATTGACTAAAACGAGAGTAGAGTAAGTCAAAAGAATAGGATCACCAACAAGGGAGGAAAGAGAAAAGAGAAATGGGATGGCATAACAGCAAGTTGTTGTTGTTGCAAGTCTGTTTTCTCTTTTCTAACAGCAAGTAACCATCATTTTCTTTTACCTCAACTCTTAGTTATTTATTATTGTTTTGCACAAAAAAAATACGTACCTACATACAAAAACCATTAGAGCAAGCAACAACAAGAAAAAAAACGAGAGAAAAAAAATCTTTTGATAAATGTAACTAAACATACATGTTATATATTATATGGCATGTATACATTTTTCTTAAAGTAATGATAAAATTGTGAGATTGGGACTACATTTATGTATATGCTTCCTTCCTCTCTCTCTCTTTATCTATGTATTGTGTCTAGTAGACATGTTTTGCTTTTTTCGGAAAAAGGTAAAGAAAACAGTAAAAAAAAATAGAAAAACAAAGAAAAAAATACATAAATAAAAGAGAAAATGAAAGTAGTGTAGTAGTAGCAGTAGAAGTAAAAATGAGTAGGTACAATATATTTTTATGATGACATAAGCGGCAGATAGGTATAGGCATACATACTAAAATGCCCAATTTTGTAAAAAATAAATAAAATATATACAGAGCAAAAAAATGGTTGATAGTAAAAGCTACGTATAGTGGCATGATCATATCATCAGATACACACATATTGCTTTACCGTGTAGTAGTACTATGATGGCCGACGGATCTCAAAAAAGAGAAGTTGAGCAATATTAGTAGTAAAGGAGTAAAACGGCTTTAGGTTCTCTGTACGTGTCATGTGTTCATAATATGAAGGTTTAGAAGGGGGAAATGGATGGCTGAATGGAGAGAAGAAGAAGAGAGAAAAAAAGAGAAAAGGGAAGATGGAAAAGAAAGAAAGTGTGGATTGAGTCTGGAGAGAAAGATTCTTTCTTTTTGATACAAGGAATGTCAGGATGATGGCATTTAATAGAGAACCAGTGTGGAACTAGTAGTGTTGCTAACATATATATATATTATTGTATTGTATCTTCATTTTATATCTTTTTCTGTAAAAAAAAAGTTTATACATAGAAAAAAAACAGACTATCATGTATATATACATATAGAGAGACCGGGCAAAAAGTCTGTTATCAACTAAAAGACATTACTAATGTAGGTTGCGATATGACAGTAAGATATTTTAGATGGACACATACAAAAAAATGTACTTGTCTACTATGTATGCACATAGCTTATAAAAAAGCTGCATATATGACTTTCATCCGAAAAAAAACAAGGATATTTATTGTATCAAAGGCTAGCAAAAATAGTGCATCTACCTATTTCGTAGCTTTTTCTCTCTATGTGTGGACGGATAACATTATCATTAGTTACTTTTGTGTCTCCACTCTCTATACATCTGTATATCTGGGTAGTATACATGTATGAATGTGATGGGGCATATTACTTTTGTATATCACAAGGGAAAAGTATCTTTTTTTTGTCGTTGTATAGGAATTTCTCATCTTTCTTATTTTTTTCCCTTGACTTATTATTATTGTGAAGGTATACGAAAAAAAGTATCACATGGCAAGTGTGTTAATTTCTTTTTTCGATATCATTTTTCATCGTTTCTTCTTTCTTTTTTTCGATGCTGTTATATTTTTTTCATACGTTCTTCTTCTGTACAAGTTTCGATGACACACTGTTACTGCTACTTTTACTTTTCCATTTTTTTCTACTTTAGACAAAACAAATTGTGTCTCCTTTCACCTTTTTATGATATTACCTTTCTTTTGCCAAAAAAGAAAGTAGAAAAAATAGAAGAAAACTGCGAAATGGAAAACTTTTCTCTCTCTGATGGCTTAGTTTACTTTGCAAAAGTCTCTCTACCGCCGCCACCACCACCACCACCACCACTCTACCGAGTTATTGCTTTTACTCGAGAAAAAAAATTGTTGTGAAAATGTATACAAAAATGTATGTAGGTACGTATATATATTTTTTTATGAAAACAGATACATCATTCCGATCAGAAAGTTTATGCTTTTTGGGGAGAGGATTGAAGACAAAAAAAAGTAGAGTAAAAAGATAGCAGAGAAGAAGAAGAAGAAGTAGCAAACGAAAAAATACGAAACGAAACACAATAACAACAAAATAAAACTTTTCGTTTATTTCCCAAAAAAAACCTTACAAAGAGAAGTAGAGTTACAACATTATTATTATTATTATTACCAAAAAGTAACTTATATATAGTACAGATAAACCCATTTAGCCTTACATTACAGCAGTGTTGTATGTTGCATGTAAGAAGTAAATGTAGAAAATTCTTCATTGAAAAAAATCTTGGTACTCTGCTGCTACTACCAAGCTATCATTCCATATTATGTTGTAGTTGTAAAGTAACTTTATTTTGTGTATGTGGGCTATCGAGCATAGCTAATATTTCCACTCAAGTCACAAGATTTAATGGTGGTATGTACCCCCAGTGCTCTAGTTTACGTATGAACATATTTTATTAATTTCTTCGTGACATAGTTATACTCGTAGCAGTAGCAATAGATTTTTCATGTCCTCGCTCAAGTCGAGTACAGTAGGATGATGGTAATAATCATAAAAATATAGTGATAATAATAATGGTACTTTGGTATGTTGTAGGTCTTTTCTGGTAATAGCAGCACACGTTGTAAAACAAGAGAGGAGAGCGAAAAATAAAATTTTGATTTTGCCGGCAAAATTGACTTTAAAAGTTGTACAACAAGAACAAATTTTTAGTAAGGAAAAAAAACTTTAGGTAATTTTCCATTAGTGAAAACAAAAGTAGAAGAAGGGGACTGAAAACATGGTAAAAAAAAGAAAAGAGTGAACATGTTGAGAGTTTTTCATGCGTGAAAATATGTGTGTGGTTGTGGGTGATGTCGTTTTACATCTTGTTGTAGAGTTTTACTGTGGGTGGGTGTGTGTGTAGGTATATAGGTATGTTGATATTTCAAAAATTAATATTAAGAATATACATGCACACACACACACATGTACATATATATACCCACAAACATACGCAAATGTAATATGGGAAAGCGGTGGTTTTTTGGCATTTTTTTTACAAGGAGCGGGAAAAAACTTTTTTTTATTTTTCATAAGAAACTCGTAAATTGCATAAAGAGATAGCGAATTCAAAGTTGGAAAACATACCATTTTTGTAGCTTTTTTGCTGTCTCTCACTCACTTTTTCTCCCTCTTTTTTTTCTCTTCCTGAACCCACTTTCTCCACCAAAGTCTGTGATAAAGTTTGCGAGCAAGAAGGTATGAGATTAAGCTTTTTTTGTCAACTTGCCAGCCATGTTTTTGCTTATAAGCTGTAGTGGTAGGAGTGGTTCAGTTCAGGTATGTGGGAGTATAGCTGTAGTAGTCGTAGTAGATCTCGATGCATAATCTGTAATTTGAACAATTATGGAAGATATTCGTGGGGAAAATGCCAAAATATTTAGCCTGAGAGACGGCCAAAATGAGACTGTTAGATTCGGTGAGTAGCATAAGTAAAAGAGAGGTGTGTGTTTATAGAGTGTATGGTTAGAAAGGAGTAAAAGTTTTTTTTACATTTTGGTTTGGCAAGTTTTTTCGACAGTTTTTTTATCTATCCAAATGAATAGTAAAGAAAATGAATACATACTTAAGAAGATGGTGTAGTTGTAGTAGTATTTTAGTGGTTGCGGGTGTATGTGCAGAGTTGAGAAGAATTAGAAGAAATTTAGAGGTGTTTCCTTATGACCTATTTTTTTCGTGTATGTTAAATATAGTAAGCAAACTAGTCAAGAAAGACGAAAACGTATTTGTAAATAATGAATAATTTTGTACAACTTTTTAAATATTTTATAGCTTGTCTTGTGTTATCGTCGTCGTGTAGCTAAAGAAATTTATAGGTTAAGATGACAAACGACAACAAAACACTGTTTTCAAAGTACCTAACAACTAAGAGCAAAGTATTTTTAGCATTAAATTTTAATTAAAAAATAAAGTTTTGGGGGTTAGGTAAAAGAAATCTAATTTTTCTAGTTAATACTATGAACATTATTAAAGAGAAAAATTGACAAACTTTATGGAAGGCATAATATTATCATGATCACACGTGAAAAGTGAAGGTTGCTATTAAAAGTGAAAAAAGGTGAGAGGTCAAAAAAAATTATTAGTTTTGTTGTCACCAAAATATTTTAAACGACACGACATGCCTTAATTTTTGAAATGAGCACAGGGAAAAGAAGGGAATATTATGAAAATTAGTGAAAAGTAAGCACAAAAGCGGTTATATAATACATTACATCATTTCTTCTCAATTCTGCACGGTCAACTTTCTTTTAGAGAAAGTTTTCTCTCCATCTTCTACTTCTTCTTCTTCTTGCTTCCTTGTGTCCTCTTCTTCGTTAAAGGAGCTTCTTATTGGTTAGTACCAAGTATAAAGCACTCTAGAGTCTACAGGAGAAAAATATTTTGAGAGGAAGAGTAAGAGGTACCATTGTACGAGTACTACTCTATCCATGGTTTTGACATTGCTCAATAAATTACGAATTGAAAATGAATAGTGGCCACGCATACATATAAAGCCTCCTTCGAAATGAAATGTTTCGGCATAGTTGAGTAATTTTGACCTGGTAATAAATCATTCTTCCTATTATTCTACTACTACATAATAATATGTGCTCCATTTCAAAATCTCCAAGACCTTATATATAGGCACTTATCGTTAGTATGGGGCCTCTCTTTTAGGATTATTACCAGTTTTTTCTCTCTCTCATGTTGATGGTGATGGCGGCGGATTTCTACTGCTTCTTTTACGTTAGTACTTCCGCCACCACTACTATTCGTAAGTATTCCACAGTGAAATCCATTTTTTTTAAACCCGAAATAGTTTTTTTCCTTTTGATCTTTTTCCATCTATCTACAAGCTCCATGTATATTCTTGGGGTTGTACTAGTGACGTCCTGAATTGGTAAAATTACTAGATAGCCGAACTAAAGAAAAGAGGTTAAGAAAAAGTGAGTTTACTTATTTCTCCAAATATATATTTTTTTCCAGTAAAATCTTCCAAACAAACTTTCGTGTCATTAGGCAAATTATTGACAGTGTTTTCCTATCGAGTAAATAGAAAAACCTTGTAAATTGAAGAGGAATCGTAGTCGACCCATTTATACAGCATCAAAAATAAAGTGTCATTTATACAGCATCAAAAAGAAAGTGTCATTTATACAGAAAAAAAAATTTGTAGGATAGAAATAATAAGTTGAAAAGTAGATAAAATGACGAAAAAATTTAGCTAAGTAGCAGCCTTGAAGATTGGGACAAAGATTTAGGGAAAGAGGGCAATTTCAAATTACATTTTATCATGCATCATAAAAAATTGTGACATTAGTCGACTGAAATTTTCGCTAACATTCCCTGTTTTTTTATCCCATTATTACCAATTGCATTGATCGAGATTGTATACTGAAAATGTTGAATACTTATAAGGTATAAATATGATCATGATCATAGTATAGGATTTAAACTTATTTTAACGAAAGTTGGAAAAGTAGGTTAAATTTATGACCAAAAATGGAAATTCAATACAAGTAGAATGCTTCTACCTACATAATATGCATATACTTAAGAGGAAATTTAAACCAAATAAGAGGAGTCTTTCCAGAGAGGAACACTTTTTGTTTCTGAAGCTGTACTAATGCAGTAGTAGCATGTTTATGTAGCATAGTTGGAAAATGTTGTTTGAGATTGGGTGAAAGGAAAGTTACATAATAATAACGTTTGTGCATGAGAGCGAGACTATTTTGCAAATCCCTTTATAGCAGTGCCACAAACAGGAATGGTCATTGTTTCGAGTGAAAGCAATAGAGCAAAGAGCGAAAGCACTTTGGGTTGTGAATTGAGATGAAGGGAAATGGAAAACACTCATGCATAAATATGTTTGTACATATTATTAATATATATACATACATACATACCTACATGGTCTATATATTTTTTTTGCTCCATTCATCTTTACAATTTTCTCTATTCTATATTGTATCCAAGTAGAGAGAGAGAGAGAGAGAGCATTATGCAATTGAAGTAGTAAACCCATCTCTCTCTTTTCCTCATNATGCAATTGAAGTAGTAAACCCATCTCTCTCTCTCTTCCTCATCTACTCTCTCTCTCTCTCGCTTTGAATACGGTAATCTGCATTTAACTCAGAAGCTGTAAACTCTTCCATTGGGAAAAGGCGGAAGCACACACGCAGACACACACAAGCATTCATCCCATTTCCAACTAAAACTATTAATACAATATGGGTATACACGTACATACTTACAATGAAACTCATTGCTGTGGAAGTAAACAAAATTCCCTAATCTGAGATTAAGATCCTCATCAGTGATATGATAATGAATCTATGTCAGCCGCATAACGAACTGAAATTATTTTACTACTTTTTTTTTCAACTTTTATTTTCAGCTCTAAAACTTTTATTTACTACACACGCAATTGTCAGTGTTTGTTTTTTGTTGTTGTTCGTGCCTTTGCACTACATGTGCCTTTTCCAAAACACTACAAAGAATTTTGTATATAAGCTCAAAAGTAGGAACATGCTCAAGGAAACATGAAGGAGTTTTTTGGTTTTCCCCAAGTTATACCAATCAATTTTTTTCGCATGAGAGGAGATTTAACAATATTCTAATATTCTTCGTTAAGTTGTTGTTCTGTGTTGCTTTTCACTTGCAGCCAATAACATATTCTAATCCGATGCTTATACTATGACACAAGTTGTTGCTCAAAGCTTTAAAAAAATGAGATTGGGCCTCTATTGAATACTACCTGGGATTATAATAAATGTGCTATTTCGGGCGGACAGGACCAAAAAAATAGTGTGCATGCAACTTGCAAACAAAAAAGGTCATGTTATACGTTGCCTGGAATTGCCATTTATGTACGTTATCCAGCAGCAGGATAAGTTGTGTATTCACATTCACCTTGTTTATGTTCCCCATACGTAAAAGTATTGCCCTAAGGCTATAAATGTCCACATTAAATATTACCGACCTACTAACTCGTCGTCGGCTGAGTAGAGAGGAGGAAACAAGCGGCATAAAGAATCACCACCCTTGTCATACATACATACATAATAACTCTGGGCTATACCATAGTCCGTTTTACGTATAAAAAATCTTCTTTTTTTCTTCCTTTTTGGTTCACTGCTACCACCACCACCACCATCACCCGCTATACTGCTAAACTAAAATACATACAAGCCTTTTTTTTTTGAAAAGTTACTACATGTTTACTACCCAACTACTCTTGCGTTTTCACAACTACTACACAACTACTAACTGCCAACTGCAGCAACAACAACATCTCAACAGCAAAAGCTGCAGAAGCAGTAGTATATTGAAAGTTGGAAGGAAACAAGGAAGGTAGTTGTTTGAAAAATCTTATTTTGCGAGCAAAATATTCTATGAAGTCTGCATAATTCTCAAGAGAATTTAATGATATGTATAGGTTTTATGGGTGTGTGTGTGAGGGAGAGAGAGAGAGGATGTTTGCTAGGCTACTACTTAACTTTGTTTCTCCCACATTCACGCAAGTATGGAACCCTAGTATACGTAACCGGCCAACCGTCATAAGGACAATATTACACTATACAATAAACCTATTATTTTCGAGGTTTTCAAAGGAAAAGTATATGCAAAAAGTTTTACCTGTAACATATTTATTTTTTGTTCAACTATACTTAGGCAGATTTGGTCGATAAATTACATAAATGGTAATCAGAGCGGACGGTTTGTGTGAAGGGGGTGAGATACTACACGATCTTGTCAGATTTCACCTTTCGGACAACACAAAAAACTGGAAAAATACATGTGCACCGTAGGTGCTACTCTCAGTTACACACACACACACTGAGACTTTTAAACCACCAAACATTGTCTGTATTGATCTTGTGTATTGTGTATTTATGCTCACGCATAAATATACTCATATATCGTCTTACTTTCAAGCAAGTTAAAGTTTAAAAACCAAAACAAGTATTGTAATAAGTGGGTAATCATGTCGGTTTTATTATAGAATGTGAAAGGCTTCAAAAATTTCTTGATACATAATATCATATAAATATGTGCTAATATATTATTATTACGCATAAATCTGGAATGTTGAGTAAAAACTGGACAAGTATGCCATAATATGCCATTGTATAAAATATCTTTTAAATACATAGCTTGTTAATTATTTACATTTTCTCTCCCACACAAAAATATCAATCTGTGCAAAAAATCCTCCTCTTATGTAAGTCTAACTAAATTTTTCTGTGCATGTTGGTTATAACATACGACCACACGCTTGTCCACAATCAAAAAACCAGAGAAAATACACAAAACTTTTTGAAAAGTCTCCAGTGATTTTGTGAAAAGGAAAAACTTTTTATTATGTCAACTATTAATGTCAACTTCTCTTTTTCTCCCACCCTCTACCACCACTACCAAAACGACTTGTGTTTTTAGTGTTACCTTTTTAAGCTTCTTCACTTTTTTTTGTTTTCTTTTCAAGAACTTCATTAACTTTACTTATGTTTTAATATAGTTTTACGCAAGAATCTTGTTCCGGTTTTTTTTCTCAAGCATTCAACTTGGTTTTTTACTTTCCCTTTTTTGTATACATTTTCTCGGCTTATTTATAAACACTAAGCTGTCTCTCCCACCAGAAAAAAAAACATAAAAAACTTTTGGTTTTTGTGTTTGTTTTTCTGCTTATGTGGAAAAAAACTGGGTCGGTGTAATGCTCAAAAGATATACTCATGTAAATAAAATAAAAAATATATTCTCTGGTTGCTCTTGTAGCTGCTGCTGCCTTTTTCCATTTTTATTGCTTTCTAGTTTTCCACCATTTCTCTACTACAACAACTATATATTCTGTGTATGTATCTTATTATATTACATGCATGTATTCATTCTCTAGTAGCAGCTCTATATCTGCATCCTGAATCAAGATATTTTTCGGGAAATGGGAAGAAAAGTGAAAAGACGGGACGTCACAAAGTTATGGCATTAGACTACTAGTACGACCAACACCAACAACATCAATCCTACAAGGACTACTACTACTACTACACCAGTGACGGGGCTGAGATTTTTTGAGCATGGTATCAGTTGATATCATCATCGTCATCATCAAGATCACCATCTAATGTAACGTTTGTATCGTAACAACGCTGCCCCACTCCTTCTACCACTGCGTACCTATTTACAAAAATAGCAAGAAAGAGAGAGAGAGAGAGAGAGAGAAGAGCAGCAGTACCAAAGGACCAAAAGAGCGGCGTGACTAAATTTTTTTCCTGCAAAGTAATAAAGAACACAGGGAGGGAGTAATATAGTTTTTGTGGAAACGAAAGCAAGCAAAGAGGAGAAAGAAGCAAAACCAGAGGCAGTTGTTCTTTTTTTACTTTTTTTTTCATTCAGAATTCAGATCAGTGCCGTCTCTATGTTTTTTTCTTGTATATATAAAAAGACATGGAGATCACTCACGTCAGTTGGTTGCTTTACGATGTCGGGACCTTTTCGTTATATATTTTTTGTAAAAAAAACGAGAGAGAAAGAAAAAAAATAAAAAAGAAGAAGAAAAGCACAGAGCAGCAAAATAAAAGTTACACCGTATTTCAAATCATATGCTTTATATGCGTTTGTGTGTTTTACTCCTTTTTCTTCTTTAAAAACATGCTGGTTCCTGCTAACTTTATTTCAACCAAAATATAAGTAGATACATATGTGTATACAGTAGCAAGTATCCAAGTAGCAGTTGGCCCTTTTGCCCGCTCTCTCATGTCTTGTTGGATCTTCTCTTTTTTTCACTGGGTTCATAACAACAACATATGGCACAAGCCACAGTATGATGTGTTCTATGGCCTTTTGTGTCCCAGTTTTTCTCCATTTTTTGGATATGTGTTTGTGTGTGTGTGTGTGTATATGAGAGTGTGGAAGAGCAAAGGGACGAGGATCAACCGTCATTTCCATATAGAATGGCCATAATATGCAAGTAAGCTTTATACACATAAATAATATGCGTGTACGTTGGTCTGCTATTATTGTAAAACATATACGCATGTACTTTACACTAAAGCTTTTCTTCAAAAAAAAATCCACCTTTTTTATAATACATTCATCTTGTGTGCTACTACAACAGCAAGTAGTAACAGCAGTTGAGTGGTAGTAGTAGTAGAGCAGCAGTCCAGACAATTTTTATAGGTGGAATTGGCCAAAACTGCTGCTGACTGTAAAGTGGTTACACAAGTAGTCGTGGTAGTATAATCCAGCTTTTATGGACACTCTTCTTCTTCTTTTTGGACTAGTCGGGTCGTGTTACAAAATATACTTGAATTAAAGGATGAACAATTCAGCCCATAAGATGGACACTACGGGTTTTTTTACGTACATTTCTTTTTTTTTAAAGGATGTCAAGAAGATTTTGGTTGAATGTTGCTTTTTGTGTATGTATGTCTACACTTACAGTTTTTTAGCCCATTTTGTATGCTAGTGTTTTTTCTCATTTCCTCTTAAAAAAGTTTAAGTGACATGTGTGGTCTGATATGTTTTACTATTGAAATCAATGGGGACAATATGGTTTGATACGATTTAGACTTTATTACATGCAACTTGGATGTATGTATGTATGTACTTATGTATACATTGGCAATGCTACCAAATACGTAGGATAGGATGAGTGAGCAGGGTCTGCAGTTTGTAGGAAAAAAAAACTGCAGACCATAGGCTTTAGCGCGGTATGAGTTGAAGATGAATTTTATTTCTTAGTTATTTTACCTCCCACACAAAAAAACAAGGTACATATTTATACGTGCATTGTGTATTGTTGCCCAAAATATAAAAAAATCTTTGGAAAAGAACAAACTACTTTTTCTTGTTGATATAATAAGAGAAACATCATTTACGGCACAATATATAGAAGGAAAATGCGATAATGCCAAGCTTCAAATGCTATAAACTGTAGAAAAAGAAGAAGAACAACATTTGAAAATGAAAATTGTGTACAGCTACACCAATGATGTTCCTTTTGTTGGTTGGTATATTGGCTCAGCTCAGTGTACCATTCAACATGATTGTTTGTTTGCTTGCTTCTTGTGTTTTTTTCTTCTTGTAGCCTGTCTGCCTCTGCTTTCGATTCTTTATGTGCAGAGTTTTTCTCTCTCTCTAATGGTCGTCGCAAGGAATTGTAAATATTGAACATGAGCTACTACTACTACTACTACACTGCTTTTCCTGCACAGTGCACACTACTTCCACTATTTAAGTAGGCAACAGTACACGACTAACAAAAGTACACACATACACATTTAACTTGAAGGTATAATACGGATGGGCTTTAACTGCAAATGGAAATGGGTTGGCTGATTCTGGCTTCCTCTCTTTCTGTTGATATTACCAACAAAATAAAAGTACCAGAGGGGTAAAAAAAACACAAAAAACAGAGAAGAGAGAAAAAGAAGATTTTCTGAGAACAAGAAGAAGAAAGTGAAACAGTTTAGAAAAATAGCCATTTTTCTTTTCACGTTGTTGAGTATACCAAAAATGTATGTATATAGATATGAGTGTATGTGCTAGACACACGTGTGTATATGTACCTTTTTTTATTATTTTTTTGTCTGATTCAAAATGCCCTGAGTTTTTATCTACTTTGGGAGTACATATAGTCATTAGTGTGTAGTATAACAATAACATGAATGAACTTACTTCTTCTTTTTTTCGGATACTTTTATTTTTTTGTTATGGACTCCTTTTCAAGTTGTTGTTTTGAGTGCCGCACAAATTCGATTTTACATCTGAAAAGTGGAAAAGTAGAATCAAAAGAGAAAATGCGGCGTAGAGAGAGAGAGAGAGAGAAAGTCGGGGGGAAGTTGAACAAAAAAGAGACACAAATTTATGCAACTTATAAACATAATTTATAAAATACATGTACGTATATAGTCCATGTGGATATATGTATGTACGTAAAAATGTACATTTTTATACCAATACATACCTATTGTTTTATTGGTGCAGAGGCAGATCGCCTAACATATTATTTTTTATTCAGGAAGCACGCTGCTCTTGTTCATGCTCCTCTCTCTCTTTCTCTCTTCATGCAATTCTAGTCCCAAACTTCACCGTCTTTTTTCCACCCAAACACCAAAGTTGTGCATAGGTACATGTTATAGTAGTGGCATGAGAATACATGTGTGTGATGGTGGTGGAAGGATTGGAATAAAATAAAATAAAAAGAACTCAGACTCCAATTGTAAAACTAACTGCTGCTGTACCGCCTTTTACTTCTTTTTGTTCAGTCTTCACCTCACGCGGTAGTGGCGGTGGTGGTATGGTGGTAGCGGACTTGAAGCCTACATACTCCAACTTCCCACACCGTTCCAACTATTCACTCCATTTTATATTTTATTTTCATCCATTGATATCAACTTTCTCTACATACCTTTCAGTTCCATAATATTACAAAATGTGCAAGTACACACAAATATACATACTTCTATAGGCTATCATTCAATAAATTTTAGGGAAGATACTGCCCACCGTTGTCGTCTTGGTCCTCGTCGCCGTTGTCTACTTTCGTCGTATTTTCTTCGATGCTGAGTCTCTGACTATGGTTTGTATGTGAACAAAAAATGCCGACATGATGCCGATGATGCAGTGCACACGGACAAACACACATACCTACACTTTCGAGAGAAGAAAAGAAGAGGGAAGAGAAAGTTTATATTTCGATGTGTATTTCATCTTTACTATCGGCATTCGTTATGGATGATCTCCTTGAATGAATTTCACGTTTTTATATTACTACTTGCATATCACTGTATTACCCCATTACCAAAGGAATATGGCACTTTACATTGCAACCTGGGATGAATTTGAATTGCAGTAAATGCAAAGTGAATTGAAATCAAGTGGATATGTGCTTTTTCCTTCCTCTCTTTTGTTTCTTTGAAGACAACGTTTGTAAGGAATGAAATAAAGGTATGGTGTGGGTGGTTTGAGAAAGAAGCTTGTGTGTTCTTTTGCTGTTTTTTACCTTACAACTTACAAGAAGAAGCAAATGTCATCGTTTCTCATGCTCACGTAGGTAGACACATAACACATAGTGGAAGAAGAAGTCGGTAAGTGTTTGCACAATGTTGAATGGTATCTGTCCGTACCTAGTCGAATTTATAGCCAGAATAAAAAAGTATGATTTAAAATAGTTTTTTTTTCTTTCTTCTTCTTCTTCTTCTTCCTGCAAAACCGTAGAGATATATATTTCTTTGTAGATACACACGCGTGTTCATTCACCTTTTTCGGGGGTGGGAATACGACGTGTCTCCTGTTTTATTTATTGCGTGTGAAACCAGCACACACATAATAAGAAAAAAACGAAATGGAGAGACATTTTGGGTAGATGCTCTCTGCTCTCTTTTACTAAAAGTTATGAATTACTCCTTAAATAAAAAAAAGGAATAATAACAAGTGGGAATCGTTTGAGCTGCGTTTGACAAATGGTCTTTTGATATTAAATTTACTCCAACAGAAAACGGCTTAATGTATGACAATTCCAGAAAACGTGTACACACACACATATAATACAGGAAGCGTAGCACATGGGGGTGCTCCACGTAATATTGGTTTCGTTGAACATCTCTTTTTATTCTCATCGCTTTTTTCCTTCCACACGGCAGCATAATAAAAATATATATCAGTCAGCAGGCAGTGTGGTACTATCGTATAATAACACAATATAGTATGGTAAAAGGAGAACAAGTGGTTTAATTGAACCTCTATAATGTAAGGCAAGCTTTATGGCAAAAAAAATACTTGAATATATATATGTACGTACCTAACATAAGTAATATATGTGTATTTATCATTGGAATATGCTAATATATGCGTCAGGAAAACGATATGAGCAAGATGATGATCATTTCGGTATGTACAAGAATATTTTTATCCGTCCGGTTTTAATGCAAATCAAAAGGAAATAAAGAAAGCAATAACAGACGACAATATTCCTGTCCCCTTTTTATTCTTGAATTGCTTTTGTGAAAGAGAACTGTTGAAAAAAATTATTGGATAAAATTGAAAAAGGCACGCATTGATGGTGATGATGCAAGTTTTCTACATATAAAATAATGAATAAATGTGCATGTCATGATTTGAGATTTCCTCATGACATGTCAAAAGGGTGAATCTGCGCGGAGCTCATCATCACAGTAGCCAACTTTGAAAGTGTGCGAGGGGACTATCACTGGTGGATGTCATAGTAATATCCTCAGCAGATTGGCTGATCTGACGGAACCATTATGATGTAATATTTGATTTATGATCTAGTTCTTATATCAATAATATCAATTGGTGTAACTCTCTGGATTTTAGTTTTTAGTGTGCTTTTTAGTGTGCTTATTTAAATTATCTCAAGCTGTCTTGTAAGTGTGAAGAATCGATAAAAAGAATGCTTGTGACATTGTCCTTTCATGATAAACATTTACCACTTTGAACAATGTGGACAACGAAATTATAAAGTTAATTTTTCATGACACTCTATTTACTCTTTTTTTAAGGATGTAAACTTACACGTATTCTACTCACATTATTGTTATGAATTTCAACAAAAATACTATTTGAAAAAACAAAGCATTTTTAAATTGTGTGTTCTTCATTCTACTCTCACAGTGAAAACTTTACATGACCATGTTCTGCTGATGCATCAGGATGGGCTGCTTCGGCTTGAGATTTTGCTACTTTGACTCGAGAATGTAATGAATGTAAACTTTTTTTAGAGTCGGGTTTCTTTGCATTCAATCTTCCCACAATTCCTGCCCGCGCTGATGCCGCTTTGAATTTAGATTTGAGATGAGTTTTAGATTTGTTCTGAATGAGTTTGGCCAGTGCCCTGAAGGCTGCGTCCCGCTCCTTTTTCGCTATTTTCCCTGTACTCACGTCCAACTGAACTATTATGCTAAGAAGTACTGCCATGATCTTTTCCAAGTCGACGCAAATTATTTCTGCTTCCAGCATATTTTGCTCCAGAGCTACCACCACTGCAAAGGCATATTAGCTACTATATGACATTATCCAATGCATCTACCTAATTACAATTTAAATCTATGCAACTATTATATTTGTAGCTTGAACTTACAACTGACATAGACCTGCAATTTTCTGGTTGATGCCTTCTTAATCTGGGGAATTTTCAGAGGCCTCTGTGAAATGCAAACAAAATTATTCTTGGCAAGCAAGTCATAAACGGGAACAATGTCCACATGAGAAACGGCTGATCCATTAAAATTGCCATTAAAATCCAATGGGTTATCGTGCAGCTTCATTTCTTCTCTGAGCTCCTTCACACTCAACTCTAAGTTGGCCACGATCACAGCTACGATAAGATTGGCGAAAACAAAGGCACCCAATGAGACGGCCAAGATCAGGTAGAGGGCGATTATGACAAAATGTTTCTGGAAATTAATTATTGTGAAAAATTATATTGGGGAGGTGGCTTTACATACATTACGTGTGTATACGGAGTGATATGATGCTGGATGATTGTTTGTACCGATTGTCTGTCGTAGCTGTTGAGGACTTGCGCCCACCCATCTTGAGTCACGCAAATAAAAAGTACCATCCACGCATCCAAGGCATTGAGAAATCTTTGCGGAGTTAAATTCTCAATGTCAAAGAGGATCACCGCCATCACGCTAAGCACCAACATAATAATCAGCAGCACAAGCAGAATGTTGCCCAAGTCGAGAACACTCTTGATAACAGTGTGGGACACAATGGACAAACTGGTCATGGAACTCACACAGCGAAGACTTCTGAAGGCTCGTACTACCTTCACCACAATTTCCGCAGCATCCCCATTTTCTCCCAATGGGACCACAGCTGCCAGCATGGTGAGCGAAATGATGGAAAAATCCAGGATATTCCAACTAGTCGCCCAAAACAGACGAAAGTCGTATATCCACTTGATAATCACTTCAAAGATGAACACGCTGAGGATTATCATGTCTAGAACCTCAAACACAAAATAGAATCTCTGGAAATTGGGGATGGAGGCCAAGCCAATGAGCACAGCATTGACCAGGACAAGAAATAAAATTCCGTGGCGAAAGTAAGGACTTCGGAGGATGTCGTTGAGGAATGAGTGGAATACGACTTTGTGATATTCATAGCTGTCCAAGTCGACAATGTAGGCAAAATGCTCAGTTTGCTGAATCATGGTTCTTGCCCTCTGTCCAACAAAATATGTCTCACAGTCCGTCGCTACCTCAATGTGGTAAAATGGATCATGTGTCTTCTTTGTTTTTTCCTCGTAAAAATAGCGAGCATCCTTTTTAGGCAAATGAATCCAATTGCCATGCTCCTTGTCATAGATGGAGTTTGCAGAGGAGATACTAGGACTAGGAGCGTGCTTAACTGTATGATGTTTGCGGCGGCGGAGAGTTTTAAGGGATTTTAAGGAATATTGCGATGGTCTAGTAGCACGACTGTTGGGATGGGATGGCTGCGGTTCAGACTCAAAAGCAGAAAACTGTTTACCAGTAACCCGTTTGGGCTCACGCAATATGTTCGTGGTACCAGGAGGCTCGATTTCAAACTCTTTCGAGTTCTTCATTGTTTTTTTTAAAATAAAAGTTCTAGTTTGAAAAATGTTAGTTACTACACTGTGGTTTTAAATTCAAATGCAAACTTTTGAGCTATTTTTTCTTCATGATATTCAAAATTCATTTATTCATGTCTGACGAGCCTCGCCCGCGGAATACAGTTGTTTAAAAATAATAATTTGTCACAAACAATGCAACAATAGAAACAAGAATAAAGAACTCATCAAATTTAAAAAAATGCACATGACATTCACAATCAATTATTATTATGCACAAAGATACAGTAAAAATATTACAAATACTTATTATTATTATGCACATCAAATGAAATTGTGACTTTGCCTTTGCTGGAATCAGATTCAACCTACTCAATAAATTATTTATCTTCATGTTTTTCGAGTGCTCTAATTTTAGTCCAACAAAAAACGGCATATATGTATGACATTCCCCAAAAAAAATTATACAAAAATGCGGGACGCGAAACACATGGAGACTTCAAGTAATATTGGTTTCGTAGAACATCTCTCTTTATTCTCATCGCCTTTTTTCCTTCCACACGGCAGCATAATAAAAATATATATCAGCCAGCAGGCAGTGTGGTACTATATCGTATAATAAAACAATATACTATGGTAAAAGGAGAACAAGTAGCTTAATTGAACCTCTATAATATAAAGCAAGCGTTATAGCGAAAAAAAAATTCTCGGAAAAATTATATACCTAACGTATCAAATATGTATGCGTATGTATTTATCATGGGAATATGCTAATATATACGTCAGAAAGACGATATCAATACGACGACGATGATGATGATCATTTCATACAAGAGTTTTTTATTCGTCCAGTTTTAACGCAAATCAAAAGGAAATAAAGAGAGCAATAACAGACGAGACTACTCCTGTCCTCCTTTTTATTCTTCCTCTTGAATTGCTTTTTGTGAAAGGGAACTATTAAATAAATTTTATTGGAAAAACTGAAAAAAGGCATGCAGTGAGGGTGATGATGATGGTAATGCAGCTTTGTTGTCTGACTGTAGCTTAAACAGCACTTTTTCCCTTGGTAAAAGCACCTACTATTATATTTATATCTCCAAAACTTGTACTATCTGTTTAAGTAGAGAAAATCATGTTTTATTAATATTTCTCTTCTTTTTTTCTTCAACAAGGTTTGTTGAATTCAATCGATTTTACGAGCCTGTTTAAAACTTAATCGTATAACTTTAGAAGAAAAGAGAAAAAAAAATCTCAATCCAGTTCCCCTTTTTTTCTGGACTAAACCTGGATAAATGCCTTTAAACACCTCCTCACATACATTATGCTCGTATGTAGAGCGGAACTTCAACTTTATGTCTACGTAAACTTGAAATGGACGAGGGGAAAGAAACTATAAGAAACTGCCTATTATTTTTTTTTGTTGAAAGAAGAAAAGAAATACACGACATATGTATTTATATCGTCATCATTTTATGTGAGCTTTTGCGTTTATAAAAAGAAGAAGAAGAAAAACCATCTTAAAAAGCAACAAGCAGAAGAGAAAAAATGATGATGATGATGGTACGATGAGAAATTTTCATTGCCTTTCTCTCTCTTTTTTTTCTTATCCTTGTCTCTTCTCATACTTATGGAAGCTATACTCTATAGCTTGTCTCGGAAGAGTACGCATTTGATTGAACTTTAATTTGCTTTACTAGGTAATAAAATAAAGAATTATAGGGCTTCATCAGGCCAATAAAATATACTACTTATTAGACCAGTTGTAGTAGAAGTAGTATCGGGACTACTAGTCACTGAAACAAGGCAGTAAAAACTTTGCTAGTTTTGAGTGTAATCATAGAATACAGATTATACTGTTTTTCATCTATTTAGCCCACATACCAACATACGCATTATTATTGTTGTGCTAGCAAGGAAAAAAAATAGCTCAATCTCTTATCATCTTTTTCCCATTTCCAACGCCTCTGTTTGTGTGTGTGCCCATTACCTATGAATATATTATATCATCATCTACTACTCCTATTTTGTATTGTGTGCCAGCAGATTTTTTTGTGATCGAATTAGAGGGAGAAAAGAAAATGACATCCTAGATGGATACATTAAATGTGTGCAGAAAATTTGTATACACAAAACAAACATTTTTTGGATATTTTTTCTCAAAATAGGCTTATTTGTTCCATCACCAGTAATAAAAATGCACGTTTGCACAAACTTCCAATTCAAAGTAATACATTTTTTATTTGTTATATAATATGGTAAATATAACATAATACTATAAGATGGAACTGGAATAATATAAGCACCCATATAAAAACACTACGAGCAATTGATACGATGCTTCTTTTTTTTGTTATGGAGGGAGGGAGGGAGATACAGAATTATTGTGGCATTTACATTCTTGGCAATGATTTGTATTTTTTTTGCAACAAGCAATAAAGCAAATATAAAACAGAATCAAAAATTGCACAAGAAGGCAAAGACA
>JAHZNC010000863.1:0-29005 GCA_027744095.1 Zhuqinia jingwanae | reverse complement strand
AAAAACAAAAAAAAAGATGACTTGAAAAGATCAGCAGACTTTTTTATTTGAAAAAAAATTGATCTGCTGATTTAAAGCATGCCATGTTCTTTTACTTGAAAAAAAAAACCCAAGATTGACGGTGAATGATTGAGTTTTAAATGTTACGCTTATTATTACGCTTACGACGCTTAATGCTACTTCTACTATTACTACCGCTGCTACTACTGCGCTGTTACTATACTATACTGACGCTGTTTGTAAATTTTGCGATTGCATGTTGAAAATGCGTGTGTTTATCAGTGCATGTTGCATGTTGCATGTACTCATCTTATCGTCATCATCATGATTCATGAAATGCTCAAGAAAATTATATTAAAGAAAAAGGGAGAGAGAGAGAGGGGGAGAGGGAGAAGGTAAAAGAGAATCTGCTTTACTTTCTTTGAATATTTTAAACACTATACTTTTGTTTAACAACAAGCAGGTACATATGCCTAATCCGAACCTCTCATCATTATTATCATTAAAGCATCAGCAACATCGCATCAATACAATAATGTGAAATGCACCTATTATTTTATTTTAGTGTCTGTATTCCTTCTCCACTGAACTCTTTCATTTTTTTTTTTGCATTTTTTTCCCTTAAATTTCCTTGTATTACAATTTATATAAAGTAAAAAATAATAGTCTTTTTTTTGTTCTCTCCGCATTAATTACCTTAAGCTAGATATCTTGGGTCAGCTTAATTCGGTTAAAGATAAAAATGAATAATAATAACAATAATACTAAAAAAATACTACTAAAATAAAAATCAAACTGTTTTCTTTTCATTCCTTATCTTTCAACAGGATCATCAGTACCATGAATCATTATGATTATCACCACTCCCATCATTTCTCTCTACATATATTTTTAATGCATTATTGTTTTCAACTTGAGCGTTACACAACAGTTGCGTATTCTTTTTTTTCTCGGTTGCAACGAGCAGCAGGTGCATTAAAACCAATTATTATAGAGAGAGAAAAAAATGAAGGTGTAAAAAAAAATTTTTTTTTGTAAAAAATAATAACAATAAAAGCATAGAAATGGTCAATCTTAAAATGTTGAATTGAGATCAAAAGAAAAGTAAGACAGGTAGGTATAATATATTAAAAGCATACATAAATCTCATTCATGATACTGATACTGATAATTAAAACAGCCAATTTTTTCAGGGTAATTGCCTACTTTCCTTGAAAGGGAATGGAAGTTAGTTGAGAGGAAAATATTGGTAGTAGCCCAAATAAAAAGTACAAGTTGTTGTTATTGTAGTCATTTTTAACACTGATTCTTGTATTTTAACTGGTTTTTTCAAATGTAGTTCAAGGTAATCTGGAGCAAGGAACGAATAGTACAAGTGTAATATGTTTTTCAAAAATATGCATGCATATTACCTGCAATGCTGGGAGTTCAACCAAGGAGAAAGGCTATTGCTTTTATGCATTTATTATTTTTATTATTATTAGCATGTAGAACACTTGAAAATTAAATTTTTACAAACGTTTTTAAAAATATATATCTGTAGATCATATTGGCTTCAGATTCTGTTTGGATCGGACTTTGTTGGCATACATACAAACAAAAAATAAATTCAAATTATCTGTTTTTGAACTCGAGAAACACTTTTTGTTGCAGCTTACTTTTCAGGGTTGCGCACAGCTAAAAAAACTGCGTTATAATGACGATGAAGTAATAATTGCTGTGTTTTTTAGTAAGTGGTAATTGTGATTGGTAAAACTGTGCCGCGGTAGCTACGTGATCATACATTATGTTACTATAATATATTCTCGCAACTAGCAAATTACACAATACATTATTCTGTAATTTAAAAACGACCTTAGAAGATCGTTACTGGCACAATTAAACATATTATACCACATACATGTAGTTTTGTATGTTTAGCATTTTTTAAATTGCATCAAATGTATCCTAAAAAAAATCTAGCGTATGCTCAAGCAACAGTAATATGTGTATATTTTGTAATTTATCATTTTGAAATTTTCCCGTATCGGTGATTGGATTGATTTTGCAATTGCAATACTATATATTTTTTTGTGCCACCACACCCACCCACGCTACTACAACTACACACCACACTACTACTGCATGTCAAATTTAATTAAATCAAGAAATTTATCATAATCATCTTGCTGATTATTACAAGGGCTATACAGTCGAATGTCAACTAAATTAGGTGGGATTGCATCACAAATGGTTGATTGTGCTATTGGAGATAACATCTGTTGATATTAATTTTTTTTAAGGTTTGCAACAACAGTAGTAATAGTAGTGGTAAAAAAAAGATTTTTTAATCCTGAGTTTAGATATTTATGACAGAATGAGTTTACATTTATATATTATTATTATTTTACGTTTCTTGTTGATTGACACTGAGAAAAAAATGGTTTGGTAGTGCCAAAAGCAAAGTCAGTATTCAGTATGCGGATTTCAGTTTTTTTTTTACTACTGTACTATTCAGCAATACAAATAATTACTACTTTGTGTTGATGTGTTGGGTTGCTGACATGCACTAGTTTTTTTACCCTCTCTCTCTCTTCCTTTTTATTTGAACTATTTTGTTGGACAGAATAATAACAGTACAAAAAAAGACACAGTCAGTTTAGTCAGTACAAAGCGCGAAGAAAAGTAAAAACGAATGGATGGGTTAGAGTGAACTTTAAATAAGCAAACAATGGAATTGGGTATGTATAAATGGCGCAAATGCAAATTAAATGGAGTAATGAGAACAGTTGGACAACAATTGAAATAGATATACATAGGCGCATGTATACATGTAAACCCTGCCTGAAATAATAATATAGTTTATAAGGGGCAGAAATATATATTTATATTTTCACTATGATATCATTATAGAATTTAAAATTAAGCCTTTTTTTGTATATTATATGTTGTAACTACAAATGTAATTTTCAACATGATGATGATGACGATGACGACGACGGTTGATGTTGTGGTTTAGAGGTTTCTCGTCTCTTTGAGCTCTTGTTTGTTTGCTCAAATGAATTATTATTTTATTTGGGGGAGAGGAGAAGAAACCAAAAATACCTTTAAAATTTATAATTTATGTTACAGTTTTGCAATAATAATCAGGAGCAGAATCGCAATCAGACAAACAAAATCTTTGGATCGCACAAACAATCAAATAATCTAAATCATGAAGAGGGAGTAGGCATCACGAGACAGAAAATTGCTAATCAAATTCATTTGGGGTAGCTGCTACTCTGCTCATTGATTGTCTCTTTGCCGTCGTCATTGTCATCAAGGCTAAAATATATAACAATACGTTCATAAGACATAATTTCAGCAGCAGTTGAACTAATGCTGTTTCCCCGTCCTTCATTTCAACATAATAAAAGGTGTTGTTTTGTAAAACCGTAAATGACAACTCAAGTGTATGGAGTAAGTTTTTTTTGGAAGGGTAGGCGAGTCACGAAAAGGAATCCTGTTGTTGCAAGCGTGCTCTCGAAAAAAAAGTCGAAGGGAATGACAAATTGATAATGAATTAGCCAATTACACTCCCATTTTAAAAGTCAATCAATTGATTGGGATTTTTCCTAATAAAATTATAAATTCTTACCACAAACAGAGTCCACACAATATGATACAGAGATCAACAGATTTACGGTTTACCCACATTAGGTATACATCTCTTTCTAAAAAAAAGCAAATCGGTAAAGAAGCATAACCGACCAATCAGTTTTATACAACAGTTGAAAATACTACACTTTCATATATGACGTTCTTATTGCTTAAAAATTTTCGATTTTTTCTAGAGAAAAACTGATATTTTTTATTGTCTTGTAATTTTTTTTCCGTTTCTTTACCAGAAACCACAAAACTGATTTATACGGTATGTTCCTATGGCTATGTGCTTTACCCTGTCTCCTTTGATTTTGACTTGTGTTGTGGGTAAAAGACAGATGTAAAATTACTAGTGGGATACTTTTTGGTATAAAGTATTATTATCGCTATTACCACTCAAGTAAGTCACCCGTCAATTTATATAAGCTTTTATGTTGAGTATCTATCTAGTCACATACATTTTATTATAAATTACAACAACAACGGTGCATTTTGTTAAGGCAAAACATTCCGTTGATTGTAAAATGTAATCTCTTCCTTCAATCATGCAATATAACTTTTGACTCTTAACTACCATCATAGATAATGTTACAAAAATAAAGAACTTTTTTCGTAGGACTAATAACCCGGAAAGGGTGTGAACAAAAAACCGTGTCTGGAGGAGGATTTTCCCGTGGGATTTTCCATAAAATTTGGGTGGTTTGGTGCTAATGTTATTAGGATTATGCATGCACCTTTTACATTTTTGTTATAGAATATTACATTTTATCATAGACAAAAATGTAATTAGATATGGCACGGCAGCTTTTAGACAAGCTACATATAAGGATGAGTGAAATTTGAGATTAATTCAGGGAAATGACTGAATAAGTAGTAATATACATAAATATGTGACATTACAGAAAAAACAATAAATTTTACCCGAGAATATAGGAAGTTGGATGTGTGACGCACAAAAACAATTTTAGCTTTTGCATAATAACCTACGTCAGGGAAATTCAATTTTTTTTTACTGAAAAATATCTCTTTACTGAGCAAGCAATTCAAGTGTGTAATTTAAAAAAAAATGTTCACTTCCCAAATAGCTAACACGTACATATGTATATTACACAACAAAAGAGACTCAAACCGTTTATTGGTTAATTATGGCTATAATTATAAATTTATAAATACAACTATCCATTTACCCATTTTTAAATAAATTTCAAAACCAATAAATTTCCATTCTTGACAGCTATAAATAAATAGTTATTTGAATTTGATTGGAAATTACGGAAGTGTAGTAGTGTATGGTCAGGCTAGGTAAATTATTCAATTTGAAAAGTTTTTAATTGAATATCAAACCCTTTAAAATATGCATTTACACATGTATATCCAACCAACATTCTTTTTTTTCAATAAAAGCATATAATATATTATTCCATGGTCAGCGGTTTGCCATGAAAAAAAAAACTTTAGTATAGGTACACACTCAATTACAGCCCCCACTTAAAAACACACACATATATATTTTTTTAATAATATTTAGCAGGCGAGCGAGCGCGAGCGGAAGGAAACGGCAAAGTTGTAATAATATTAATGGCAATGCAAAGTATCTCTCTATACTCTACTAAAACTGCCACATGCATACATAAAAACAAAAACAAAAAGTACAAAAAAATGATGTACTTAGTTTTCGACCAACCGCACATTATGTACATACTTTGATTTTGATTTACACATAATATATGATGATGATAAGGCATGCGTGGAGTTTTAAAAATTTCAAAAGAATCAGTGAGTTTTACTAGTTGGGTTATATGTATTACTGTCAGTAACTTGATGAGACAAAAACAAACCAGTAAACTTGCTAAAACAAAATGTGATGCTTGCATTGTTTTCCGGTTTTGATGATTATCCTTCTTTTTTTTTTGGTTTGCTCCTTTTGTTTTTGTTTATAAAATGTGTACGGTGTATTTTTTCTTCTTTTTTCCTTCTTTTTTTTGATGACCGGGTAACAGAATTTTTAACAAAAGTAATTTTTTAAATGTAAGACAAAGGTAAATATTAACATGAATTCGGGAGAGCAAAAACAAAAATTTCTTGTGAGAGCCCTGTCAACCGAACATGATGATAATAACAGTTCTCCTGACAATGTACTGTAACAATTTTTTACAATTTTTTTTCTCCCTGTGTTATCATTACCAAAATACTCACAATAAACATAAACTGCGAAAATGTTTTTCAATAAGAAAGTTAAAAAAAAACAAAAAAAACTTACCTGTTGTTTTTTCAGCAATCTTATCTGAATCCGTGCGGGAGAACCAAAAAAATATATATAGATGTTACTCTTGATGATACATAAATTCAAACAATCACATGAAAAACTTGTTCACTTCAATTCTGACGGTCCGGTATAAAAAATCCATTCTCTTGTCAATCTCACACTTGTCATTTGTTGGATTCATGATTCCAAGTATAAAAATAAATATGAAATCCCCCAAAAAATATATAAATTTTCAAAAAAAAAACCTAAATAAAAGGAAAGTCTTATAATTCAATTCATCAATAAATCATGCTGCCAATTTTGATGACAATATGAAAAAAAAGGTGGTGGTTAGTTTAACAATCATGGCACTATTTTGAATGAGTGAATGAAAATATTTTATCTTGCAAAAAAAAAAAACTTTGCACAGACAGAATATATATATTTATATAAAAAATACTGTTGGGACAATTGACGGTCACATCTTGGTTAAAATAGTTGAAATTTCTCACAATCACTTTTGTCTTGTTCTTAGCGTCATGATGATAACAAAAATCACATCACTTGCTGCTATGCTACTACTACTGCTACTGATTTTAACTGAGATGATGATCACGCTGATGCTGTTGTTGCTGCTGCTGCTGAGTGAGAGATGAGAGTGTAAGTTTTATTTTCCCTTCCTTACAAGCAGCCTGCCAAGAATTGATTGTCGAAGAAGAATCAATGTAGCTAGTACCTATATAATAATAATATTATCTTGTCTTTTGATTGCTGCATTATTATTGTTATATGTATTAGCACCACACACACTCACACACACACTTACTCACTCACTCAGCCTAATGCACGCATGCACGCAGATTGGGATGCGAAATGGAAGTGAGTTGAGGTAGCACTTTGGCATGGTTCTTTTGCTACTGCTGCTCCTGCTCCTGCCAGAAGAGTTGCTAAAAATATAAAAACAAATTTTTATTTTATTTTTTTCGAAAAAATAGCAGAGATTCAGGGAGGCCTTTTAGTTTTGCAACAGCCACATATAAAATACGCTTAAGTAAATGATTTCATGCAACAAAGGAGATGCCCTTAAGTTTTGGTACACATTTTACTCTCTACCTGGCTGCGTGCTGATGCTGTCGTTGCTGCTGCTGCTGCTGCTGCTTCGAAAAGGATCATGTCAGAAGGAACAGCCCATGATGATGATGTTCATCATCATCATCGTTAAAGCCATGCAATCGCACATACGTGCAAGTAGGTATACCAATAATATACCATGTGTGTACAGTGCACCTGTGCGGTAGTGAAGTTGGAGGAAGATCATAATAATGATGATGAGATGAGGGATTCTTTTTTTAGTGGTGCATTGCAAGTGCACTGACTCTGACTTTTGCTTACTACATAATAAATATTATTTAAAATGGTTCACATCATCTCATCTTCACTTTAAGAACAAAACCACAAAAACGCCAAGAAAAAAAAATGCCAACACCACCACCATCGCTATGCTCCTTATAATTTCTTACTTTACTTTTCTTCTTTATAAATATTTCTCACTTCAATTCAGCAGCGTTCATGTGCCTTTATCATCACCATCATCATCATCATCATCATCATCATAAAATTGGTAAGGGGGATGGGCACTCTCCTATTGCTACTAGTGCAGTGTAGCAAAATTACAGAGCTAAAAAGTGTGCACTATGCACTGAGCATATACACAGTCGGTAATTAGCTTGCCTTAAGTTTCAAAGCAACTTGTTGTTTGTGTGTGTGTGTGTGTATATGTATGTATGTATAGCCTTGAACTTGATTAGTACTGACTAAGGCACTATGAAAATTTTTGCTGCATTTCAAAAATAATTTTTTTTTACCTGGTTGCTTCATAGTATAATTTTCATCCGAATATGCAAAAAATAAGAGTATATAGTTTCTCGGGTATAAACATACAGTACCTAGTAATATTGTTGTTATATAGGGTACTTTGAGTAGTTTGTAAAAAAAAACTAAAACTTACATAAAAATAAAAATAATATGTAATACAACTACAGAGTAGCAAACAACACTACTAAACTATTAGACCAGCTCATTAAAATGCAGCTTGAAACCAAAAATGTAGAACAACAAATTCTGGGTGCAATTTAAAAGAGTTTTAATTTTTAATGGTTCTGGTTTCGGGTAATACTAAAAACATCTTTATAAGTAATGATGATAATTATTATTATAGGGTATGATTTAATGAATTTTTTTTTTCTCTGCTCGTTTGCTTCGTACAATATTTGGTACTTTTGGTTTATTAAGGGATTTTAACACTTGTCAGATGCGTGTATGATTTTGATGTTGTTGTTAAGGACTCGTTACCTCATCATTTATTGATTTACTTTTTTGATTGTTGCTCTTGTTTTTATTTATTATTACATATATTACAAGGTTACTACTCTGTAAAACAAATTTATTTTTTATCAAGTCACAAGTGCTAACAATTGTAAGACAGAGTATTTAACATAACAATATAATAATCCGTATATATGTATATGCATAGCATTCTGGGAGAAATTAATTGAATTTTTTTTTAGATTCAACCTGCCATGCAAAAACTTGTAATTTCGTGTTTTACTTTTTTGGCTTTGTTGAGTGAGTAGGTCTTCCTGTTGACTGAATCAATCTTACTCTCTGATTCACACTGCTTTTTTATGTTCCTGCTTAACCTTTTACTTACATTGCATTTGTTTACCTTAATTTTTGTTTTACATGCGTATGATGTGAGCATATGTATGTTTGTATGATTATTAAATTATTATGATGCCAGAAATGATCACAGCGTGCTGAAAATTATTTTTCAAAATTTTTCAGTTTTACTATATGGTATGTAGTCCGTGAAATGAAAACCTGCCAGTGAGAAAAGTAAAGCTGAAAAATATACATGATTGCTCGGATTGTAATAAAGATAATGATGATGAAACGATAATGACGATATTTATGGATGATTTTATAATTAAGTAACCGACTATTAGCACAAATAGCAAAAGTAAGTGTGTGTACAAGCGCGTGTAACTAACTGCAAGTACCCAAAAATAAGAAGGCAAGTGAGGATTTTCGGTTTTCATTTCACTGTCAGTTAGTATTTCAGATGTGAGATTTTATGGCATTTTCTCTCAAAAAATTTATAAATATAACTGTAGGCCAATAATACAATAAAGATAACACACATGCATTCAATTTTGAACATTTTATTGTGTCGTTGGTACAAAAATCCACATGATATACAAATCGCAAATCGCATTTTATTAATATTAAACATTATACACTTTTGGCGTACTACATTCTAAAGTATCTAAAGCACAAAAACAGCACACATTAATACATCATATTTTATCAAATCTTAAACATGTTTTTTGCGTTGCACAAGCACAAGTCATACAAAATAATATCAGTCAAGAAATCAGATTATTTTTTTTTGTCATCAAGTTACATACGTATTCATACACAATATATTATTATAATCTAGAGGAATACGTCATCTATAAAGTCTCTAAAACTAAAAGGTTTTTATCAAAATATCATATAAACTATCGGGATTCATAATATTTATAACAAGTTTGTGTCAAAATCGGCAGTAAAGGCTTTCGATTATCTCATCTAACTTACTGTCCCTAAAACTAAAAGGTTTTTTATCAAAATATCATATAAACTATCGGGATTCATAATATTTATAACAAGTTTGTGTCAAAATCGGCAGTAAAGGCTTTCGATTATCTCATCTAACTTACAAGTTTTACATGGAAATATACCCTGTTTGAGTTACATATTATATATACCCTGCTGAATTTCAATGAAAATATACAATACATCCCATTTTCCAGAAAAAAATATTTTTTTAGGAGGAAAATGTCATCACAAAGTTCCGTAACCAGGAAACGTAGAAATGGATTTGATGCTTTCCTCAAATGTGCTACTATCCCGACCATTTGGTGAGGGACTGTCCGAGTCCAAAATGTAATTTGTTTCTCCCTGATCACTTTCCTGTAGACTTTTCTTCCCACCCATGGATCGTATTGTCCATGGAAATACAACATAAGTTTTTGTGTCGCCCCATTTCCGATAAACCATGGCGTTCATTAAAGCTTGCAGAGGGTTGACGATTGCCATGAGATACCAGTCAAACAAAATAAAATTTCGTGGCAGATCACTCCAAAGCGTCCAGAGAAGAATGGCATTGACAATATTGGGGAGCCAGCAGATGTAGAAGACAAAGTTTATGCAAAAAAATTTCACCTTTAAGCTTCGTATGTGACGGCGCTCCGTATGTGTAAAGCGACCGGAGACGGAGACCACCATTTCTTCGGCTTTTATGGTCGTTTTCCAATATAGAATGGGATTAATAATCATGACAATGACTATTGGCAAATAGGTGAAAAAGTAGTTTGGTAAGATTCTGGCGTAGGCATTAGATTCCATAGAGTGACAACTGCAACACAATATAGATTAGTTTACTAGGCATAAAAATCGCCTGATATTTAATCAGTTACCAATAATTAATTTTTTTTTTAATTTTCTGCTAACTTTATATCAGGATAGTATAGAATAGTGAGTCCAACAAAGCAAAGTACTGCAGGTAGACCCCAAGCAACGGAATGGTACAATTTTGGCATTCCCTTGTCTTCATTCACTACTTTGAATACATCAATGGCATACATCAAAGTCCAGAGGCAAGTGGCAGTGTAAAAATATTGAATCCAAGCCTGTATAGTATAAACGAGTTGATCAAGATACAAGTAGTATATAGGTAGTAATTTGGAAACAAAATTGAAGTTTGAGTCCCTAAAATGCTTAGCCTGTAAAAACAACATATATTAGTATTCAACTTACTGAGGAAACAGCACAAAAGTAGGTGTCAAGTGACGCTGACATAATAATAGTTTTCCCTAAAATCCACGACACAGATCTGATGAGAACTGCCGAGGACGCAAGGAGATCTGCTGTGGCAAGCCACATAATTATGTAACGCCCTCGCAACGACGAACTTGTTGGTTTTCTTACTACAACTGACTGGTAGGACTTCCTTGGTAATATCTGCCAATTTTATCGGAGAGAAAATTCAGAATTTGAATAGGTTCTTGGTTAAAGTTAGTCGTTAGAAACTTTTTCGAATGACAAGAGTTTTCGATGTACCATTATTATATTATTATTGCTGTGCTGCACTTTGATTACCTGATAAATGGCACCAAGAATTCCAAAAATGGAGAACACAATACACACAGCATTGTAAGGACCTGATCGAAATCTGACAAGGGCATCCGCCCCAGGCCGGGTCATATTTGACTGAATGCAGCAAAACGTTTGAAGCGTTGGATCCGCCATTCTAGCTAACTTAATAATTGACTATATAAAACTCGGCTACCTGCACTAAATTCTTGTTAGCCCAATTGACTATTTTTTACACAAACACAATCCCTGCACTTCCTATGTATACACACCAGCGTCCATAGGTGAAATTAATATTTCACTGTTAATGAGCTGACTAAATACCAACCCTTCATCCATCCTACATTACTGAAATATTTTTAAAATTAAAAAAAATGAAAAAAAATTACAAATTAAAAAATAGGAGGACGAAGATGCGACGAAAGAGGACACAAAAAGAATAAAGAAAAGAGCAAAAAAAGGTAGGAAGACATAGTAAGGCAACTTTATAGTGAGATAAGAGATTAGTATATGATGATCAATCATAACAACAGTGTACCATAAAATCAACATCTCATCGTGATCTTTTTGGTATAAATGCACATGTACACACGCATGGAGTACAGGACAGATACACCTGACTCGTTTATTTATTTACCTGCATGGACCCAGGTAGGTAGGTAAAACACCATCATCGACTTGGTTGGCTTCATATATTATTTTATTATGAACAAGTTATCATGATGAGCTCCCATTTAGTTTTCATGGATAAACTCTCTGGACTCTGGACAATGCAGTGGCAGAGACGTACAACGTACATGTAACAAAAGTGATATTACCTGGGATTGTGTGTAACTCAAGCAGTCTGGAAAAAAATGACCATATCAAAAGGAGTGTAGTTAGAAAGAGTCAGGTTTGTGTGGTTTATCATTTGCATTTTACATGATGTTATGTAATCCAAACCCACCCGTGTGTGCTTCCCGTATTCCCACACACAATAAGTATTACAAGAAAACAAGAAAAGAAGAAAACTTGAGCAACTAAAAATCACTAAATGTGCGTACCTTGTGATGAAGATGGAATGAATTATGCTATGAATTAATTATGTACTTTTGTTTCTTATCGTATTTATGGGACACGTAATAACAACAAGCAAAAAAGTCATATATATGCCACTTGTATGATATCAAGGCTAAATTGTAAATTCAGCGTCTTTGTCTACTCTGCTGCGCTGGCTACTGGCTGGTATGCTTTTCTTCGTTTAATGATGTTTGTTTTTGGTATCACTATCACATTACGCACTACCTTGTGTATCAGTATAGCCCAATTTTCTCACATGTTTTTTGAACGTAGAGGGGAAATGATAATTCTCTCATTTATAAATGTGAAATTCACATTGTGAATTTGCTCAATAAGCAAAAGAAGTTGTTGCGGCAGTAGCAGCGGATCAAATCACAATATTCAGTAGTGTTGCTACTCAGTATACAATTTTTTAATTGTGTTGCTGACATGTGGTCACCAAACTTGTAATTGTATTCTATTCGATAAAGAATAATTAGTTTAACTTTCGACGAGTTACAAAAACAAAGCTTGTTCATATCAAATTAAATACTGTGATCTAGTCATTGGCTACAAAGGTAAAGTAAATGGAATGCCAAGTTAACTGGGTTGGTGTACACTGTACAGCAACCCCCAACCGAATTGCTGGATTAACATACCATTCGAAAGTCATTGACGAGTTGAATGGTTTCATTGTCAATTGTCAACTCGGGTCCTCTGACCCACAGGCGTAAAAAACAAAATGACATAAAACAGGTTTAAATGACCATAATGGGTTTTGTACCAATCAATCTCAACATTTGAATCACTTTTAATGTTCAAAAAATCAAGGTTGTATGTTGTCTTAAACAGGAAACAGATCCAAAAAACAGTTTTAAGACAATTTTAGTGGAAAATTGAAGGTCAGAGTTAATGAGTGAGAGGGTTACCATTCGACTCCTGTCATCAAGGGCTTTCGAATGACATATCATTTGGAAAATTTAGAGAAGGGTGGTTTGCCTTGCATCAACCGTATTTAATCATCCATTGTTGATTTGCTGTGGTGTTTAAAGTTCCTACTGGTACAGATACCTTTCTTTACTTAAAGTATTTTAATTCAATTTTTCAAATCCCTGTTTTAGATGTCTGGTCAACCAAAAGTTGCGTGTAGGCCTTTACGGGCTGATTTCAAGTTTCCGTACGAAAGAGGAATGCGTCTACGGGTAATGTCATACGTGGAAGGCACCATAGAAGGTACTGTATGCGGTGATTGCGCAAAATTAAACCCGCGCATGTTAGAACTTGACGACGCGGTATTAATCAGGGATGAAGAAAGGATTAAGATTGGATTTGTAAGACTTCTTGGGGAAGAAGTCGACTCAGGTAAATTCTAATGTGATAACACGAATTACTTGCCTTTTAGACATGTACTATGATATGATTTTTTGACTGTTTAATTCAATAATTATCTTTTAAATTACAGTGGAGATTCTTGAAAAAAGACCTAAATTAGTTCGTAAAATGGACACAGAAACTCTCCGTCCCACAGTTGTAATTTCTACTCTCACTGAGTTTAATCGTTTAGTAAGTGTTGTTCCCGTTATTAAATTGAAAACTAGCAAACTTCTTGTGAAAATCTGTTTTTGTAAGCCAACACATAATTTATTTGGTACTTATTTTTAACAGATTCCTGAGCTAAAAGATTTAGATGAAATTGGTTTGAACTTTTATGGATCCAATGTTGGAAGGGATGGAGAAGTAAGCTGGATCACTTTGTTTTTTGGAGGAACTTTGGTTTGTATTGATGTGCCCGAGATAGCACGTCAGATGAGGGATTTTTGGAACATTTTGGACAAGACACTTTTTTCAAACGAAAAGATTGAAAAAATCATTTACAATTGCCGCCCAATTGCTGACTACCTGTACCACACTAAGTGTATTATATTGACGGGCATCTTCGATATTCAGGTACTTGAAATGGAGTCACATTGTTTTGTTTTGATTGTTACGTTTTGCAACACAACTTAAAAAAAATGTTTACGCATTAATTCTACAAATAGGTTGCGGAGTTGAGCGTATGGACCATGGTGAAATCTTACCAATATCTTAATGCCAATAAATCAGTAATCAACTATCATCCACTGAGCACCATTTTGGAGACTCTCTTGAAGCAACAAGAAAACATTCCTGCGGGGGAAATCGCGCTGCTAAAACAATTCGAAAGTGAAGACTTGTCAAAATCTCCATTTCTGGCAAGGCCCCTTGAGATGAAATACTGCAAATGTGTGGCCTTAGAAATGAAGTATCTTTTACTACTAAAGAAGGAACTAACGAAAAAGATGTTAGGGAGAAGCTATGCGTGTATAAGTGCTCAAGCAGCTCAAGTAGTGAATGCAAAGACCGGGGTAATGGCCATGCAACTGGTAATTATATATATATATCGTCAAAATTTGCCCCAAAATTAATTACTTTTAATATAGATTATTATAAATCTGATGTTTATCGTTTTGTTTATTATTTTAGAAATACCCTATTTTGGTACCAAAGCAGGTTTTCCAGAATATTTTAAAACCAGCGGGAGAGTTCGTTGACATGAACACCGGCCCCAGACACGGCAATCAAGAGGAGAATCAGAATTGAAGACTTAAATATATTTCCAGTTTAATGTTTCCTTCATTAAGCTTAAATTTAACTCTTTATGAACATATCAAATGATCAATTTCTTTTGATAATAACTTTGTCTTACTAATTCAGTGAATGCCAAACGATATCAGAATCCTGATATTTGTCGTTAGGGACAGAGTATATAAGACTGTATCTGTAACACCGATAATCTCACAAATCTGCAGCTAGTGCAGTTAGATCTCCAACTGGGGTAATAACAATGTGTTGTGTACAAATTTGTTATTTCATATTTGGATTCTCAAGAAGGTAGATAGATATTTGCTCACATAATCATTATGTGGTTTGAAACCATTGTAGACTTTAAGTACAAAAATTGCATGTAGTAATTTCATTGCTTTACCAACTTTAAACTAGATTGTTACCCATTTTCTTATTAGTAGAACAAATAAAAATATTAAAAATGGAATTTTCTAGCGTAACATGTTATGTTTATTAGCGGATTAGTTATTACTTATAATGGCTGGAGAAAATATATTTGCACAGTTAATGCATGTATTTATGAAAATGTATAATATTTAAAAAAAAATTCTAATAAGGGTGATTGAAGCTTTACTTGTGCGGATTAGTGGTTAAACGTCATACTTTAAAAAAAAAAAAGTTTTTAAAACTTTACTTTGATAACAACAACACTTTGTTGATAACAAGATTTTATTAATAAATTTACTATACAGTAACGCTTATCAGATTATATATAAATGAATACCGTGAGCGTGTACACAAAAATATAAACAAAGCTCAAATAAATTACAATGCGGTAATGGTGCCACCCCACTGGGGCGTCAAGTTAGCGGTGGGTAGACCGCTAAACTTCATAATGTCGACCGTTAAGTTAACTTCGCCCGCATTCCAGAGTCTCAGGATTGTGATTGATCATGAAAACGCACGCTAGCAAGTTTGATTGTAGTGTGCAGTGCACATATATTATAAATTATAATCAAGTTTATATACCACGTAGTTGTGAAACACATAAGAAATATAGTTGTTATCCTTGATGTAGGTAACAAAAGTTTAATATTGATTGAATGCAACATAATGTATAATTTTAAAAATTTATCTCTTTGATTGCCTTTTCTTAGTGTTGCATCAATATCATTACATTATCATTAATTTTGCGCATGAGTAAAAAAAGTTTGCTGTGATATAAGTTACAATAAGTCGTTAATAATGAATTAACTGCGAATGGATCGGAACAAAGTTAATGGCATGAAAAAACATTCCTTGGACTCTTTCATAATTTTATGATGCTATTTGCTATTTGGCAATACTGTTACGGGGGGAGATGAGCTCAATGTTTGGCTTCGCCATAGAGTGAACCATCTTAAAACACAGCTGCTGCTTGCCTGCTTGTTTTAGTTGGCTCAACTTGTTTGAAGGTGCAGAGGAGGAACACTACTGATCTTTCACTGATTGAATGCTCGTCGGCGTCGTCACTAGACTTGAGCCAACCCTTTTGTCATTCCCAACTCTTGACATTATTCAGTCACCTAGTTTGCAAGTCAATTGTTAGAGGTTTGGCAATTGTTGTGGAATATCCATAAACTTTAATTGTCATCGTGTAAGTCATGTTAACAATTTGTAACGCGTGTCAAAAGAAAAAAAATCTAAGGGTAACAAAATGACATCGTTGAAAACTTTTTTTTTTTTTTCGCTGGTGTACGTTACTTTCTAACATCTTAATTTGTATTAATTCCGTAATATCGTATTGTATTATTATGGGTACATGGTTTCTTTTTGTATTTTAGAGTTTACAGGGGGCTGAAAGTTGACTTTCAGCTACATAAATGTTATCTGACTACATAAAATCGGAGCCACTGTAATTTAAAGGTTGTTGTATTTTGTTGCGCTCCCCCTCACCAACCCGCAACAAAATAAGTTTCACCAATTATCAGTTTTAGTCGACGCAAGACCAAAATGGCTCAAAAGCCAAAATCATTGCTGGACAAGGCAAAAGCGAAAATATTCTTTGAGAAGGTAAATAAGTAAATTGGTTGCAGGACATGTGATGTTCGCATTCTTGATTAACTAAGACATAATATGGTAAAGTTAAATTCTTGCTAGCACGTTTTTGTTGTGGCAATTAATATTATAGCAAGATGGAGCTCTTTGCGGACAGCACTGTTTGAACAATGCTCTTCAGTCAAGCCTCTTCAGTGCCGTTGACTTGTCGGAAATTGCTCGTCAGTTAGATGAGAAGGAGAGACAAACCATGGCTGAAAGGGGAACAAATACTAAAGAGTACAAAGAATTTATTGCCGTAAGTTGTTTTTATTAGGTTGTGAGAGGAATGTAAGAAACGAGACAAAATATTCAATTACTTGCAGAGCATTTAAAAATGCCTTTCTTTTACAGAATCCTTCCTCCAATTTCGATGATTCAGGGTATTTCAGCGTTCAGGTCCTTTCAGAAGCGCTTCGAAATATGAACTTGGATTTAGTCTCATTCAGCTCAGATGATCCACGTGCTGTGAAAGCTCATGTTAGCCCCGTGTACGCACATCTAATAAACAATGAGTAACTTACGATAACCTTTCACATTAACGTCGCCGTCTATGAATCTGATTTACTTGTAACTTTTACAGTGATGAGCGCTTATTTATTTGCCACATGGAGGACCATTGGTTTTCTATACGTAGGTTTGGAACACAATGGGTAAACTTGAACTCCACGCTGAGTGCTCCAGAGCTTCTAACTGATACTTACTTCAATATGCTGCTCTCTACTTTGCATCAAGAAGGTATGTTTATCTCCAGAATAATATGGAAACTATTGTCTCTGGTGATAGTTAAGGTAACTGTTCTTTCCTGGTACACCCCCACACTTTTCTATGCATTTTCCTTTTGTAAGGTTATGTCAAGTTAGATTTATCTGAAGATTTAGTTTGAAAACCAACCCAAACTTAATCTAAACCAGTATGGCTTACACCAAAAAATTATTAGTAACAAATAATCTAACATTACATAAGCATAAAGTGTGGGGTACTTTGTGTGTGCTGAGTTGATAAGTAAATACAAGTTCAGAGTTTGACAAGCTCAGCTTGTACGTTTACTTCAGAAACCATGTATAACAAAAAAAGAACCAAAAGGGAACTACAAAAACCATGCTAACCAAATACGATTCAAACATTAATGTCTTGTTTTCGTCTAAAAAAAGTTTCGCAATTTTTGTTGCTAATGGCTGAGTAGTCTTTAGTTGGCTGTGATTATAGTAACAATTGTTACTGAAAGCTTTTTTTGTCATCTAGGTGGTGGACTTTTTGTCGTTTTCGGTGAGCTCCCATTTTGCGACGCTGATGAGGCTTTTGCTACTCTTCGTCGATCCGATGATGGACGTTACCTGGATGAAAGCACTGGGCATCGCCTTGGTGATTCTGCCGAATTAGAGGAATCTGTAGTCATGGAACGTGGTATTCGACTTAGTCTCGCCAAAACTCCTGCTGAAGCTGTTAGAGCGCAACGAGCCGCATTTTTGAGCCGTTTCGCTGCCTCATCAACCGGCGCTTCTAACAATCAGTCATCCTGCTCATCCGCCACAGCAGTAAACAGCGTCAATACTCACGTATCAACAACTGCCACCACTACTGAAAAGTAACATTTATCGACCTATTTCATATACTTATACTCCTTTGGTTTACATATAATCATGATTATACTCGTTATTGTTATCTTTATAATTTTCATACTGCATAAATGGTCATGATCTTCTCTCTTTGATTTGGAGACTACAAATCGATGTAATATGTATGTAATGTTTGTAACAATTGTAACCAATCGCAACGGATATACCTAAATACCCACAAGTTGTGATATAAAATATATTTAACGAAACGTGTACACAACAATTATAATTACTGTTACTATTTATACGTACATTTCAGATTTATACATCTTGTATTTTTTGAAATTACTGTAACCTTATAATGTGATTTCATGTTTCGTCTTTATAATCATTCTTGCAAGTTATTTTATCACGAACGTATTTAAGACATATTATTATTCAGAAATACTACACTGTTAAAAAAAATATCGTTACCCGGTGAGGTGTTTGTACTCAAATGCAGGGGAAATGCATTTTGATGTTAGACTTATTTTTTCAGTGTTAATCATTTTTTTAAAAATATATATATATTTGTATGTTGGTAATCGTAAGAAATGTAATCAACAACTTTCAAGCGTTTTTGATGTAAAGCAAATAATATTCCGTGTCGGTTTTCGTCAATACTTGTGTTTAGCAATCTTTCAAATATAATGTGTAAAGAATAAATAGTGACAATGTGAATTGTTTTATAAGAGTGAAGAGTCAAAATAATTTGGGGTGGACGTATTTAGGTTCTTGTTTGTGACTGGAGTTTGGCATCTTGTGTAAACGGTTGAATGAGCTGGAACTAATTAATAGAAAAACTACTACGCATTGCATTAATTTGCTACCTTGTTGATTGTAAATTTTACAATTGGGAAGCTTCTTGTAACTCCAGGACTAGTTCGTCAGTTAGTCATCTTCATTCATGAGAGGAACAAGCTAAGAGCAAAGTTGCCATATTATTTACGAAGAGATATTTTTTGCAAATTTTTCTTGTCGAAATCTTTCATGAAGGCTTTATGGGAAATTTGAAAGATTCTTCGTCCGTCCTCATCCGTACTCGTCCTTTTGTAAAAATGATGGGGAAATTGGGACCAGAAATTATACCTGGTGCAGGCATTTTAATAGTTTTATCGTTACTTCAAGCATCGTTATCAAAATCACCAAGTACTTTTTCAAGTGTAGCTTCTACTATCAGTAATCAAACAGTGATTCCGGAAATTGAACAACTTATTGAACCAGTTATTAATTTTTGGAATTCAACATTATTATTAGACGGAAATCGTTTCGCTAGAACAATTAACTTTGACGAGGATAATGATAAACATGGTGAGGATGGTGGGAAACCAAAGAGAAAAGATTATCGTATTTACCACCGGCAGTCCGATCCTGATGGATACTTTTACGATGGATATCATCCCCGGCCACATGGGAGACGAGGTGGAAGGGGTTACGCATTTGCAAGTGCAGGTGGGAGTGGTTGGGATGGAGGTGGAGATTATGGCTTCAATGGAAAAGGCTGGAACTCTGGAGGAAAAGGAGGAGGCGGCGGCGGAAACAGTTATTACAATCCATCAGTGAACAAGTATGGAGGTGGTGGTCCCCTGTCATTTATCCCAGGAAAAGGTGTACGTCCTGGAGGAGGTAGTGGAGTAACTAGCTCCTCCGCTGCGTCGGCTAGTTCGGGGGGAGGAAGAGGTGGCTTCTCTCCATCAGTTCCTCCTCGTATTCCCACAGAAATCGAAGTACATATTGTCACCTGTGAAGTCACTGATAATTGTCATAATTTCGTTCACTGTGCCTCCCACATGTATACCTACCTCCGTGCCAGAGACCGCTGTTGCCTACTTCGTCAGCAGTCAAACCACAAAGGTATGTGCTGCAGTGGGCATTTCACATCGTCACCTGGAATTCCCAGCGGAAAACCGTTTAGTGCCTATCCGACAGAAAAATTGGCTGTACCTGATATCTCACAGGGTTCATTGTCTACCGCTGCACAAAAAGGCTATGAATACAAAGAAAAGTACGATAAAATTGAAGACCGTCTTTTGGAACTAAATATTGTCGTAGAAAGGGGAACTGCAGCGTATGGGCATTTGCAATTTTTTCAGGTACACGACACGGCAGTCACGCATCATTGCTTTCATTGTATTTAGCTTCGGTTTCACTTTAATTTTTCATGGTCACGGAGACAAGTGATGCGTTACAATGTAAAAAATAACATCATCGTATTTTTTCCCTCTTAATAGACAACACCAGCAGCCATTCGCACAGCTCGGGATAGTTTTTTGGTAATAAAGGCTTGTAACTACATCCAAGATACATACTTCCTCTCTGCAGACGAGGCCGGTATTGGTCTTCAAGGATATGACTTTGGTGGTACCATTTTTGAGAAAACATGTCCTCCCACACCTCAATGCAGTCTTCAGTCAAAGTATCGCACATTTGACGGTTCCTGCAGTAATCCAAACTCCCCAAAACTAGGACAAAGCTCCACTGCACTTATTCGTCTACTTCCCCCTGACTATGCGGATGGTCTCTGGGCACCTCGCGTTCGAAAGGATGGAACCCCTTTACCCTCAGCGCGTTTTGTTAGCAGGTCTTTGGTCCCAGACGTAAATCAGCCGGATCCCCGTTATAGCCATTTGCTTATGCAGTTTGGTCAATTTTTGGACCATGACTTGAGCCATGTGCCTATTTTCCGTTTCCCTGAAAACTCAGGAATTCAATGTTGCGGGAATGAGGAGCATGTGATTGCCCCTGATATTAAGCACCCTGCATGTTTTCCCATTGACATACCTCCCGGAGACCCATACATTCAGGGGGACTGTATGAACTTTGTTCGTTCCATGATCGCTCCCAGAATCGACTGTACATTTGGCCATGCCGATCAACTAAATCAGTTAACTCATTGGTTGGATGCCTCTCAAATTTATGGGAACACCAATGAACAGTCGGATTCACTACGAGAATTTTCTGGAGGGAGACTAAAGGTTACCCGGGATTCAAATGGGAGGATGGACCTTCTCCCGGAAGATTTGAAAGATGAGGATGCCGGCTGCTCGAGTCAAGGGCAACATTGCTTTCAAGCGGGAGACAAGGTGATTTACCAAGAGTCTCGGGCCATCCTGATTGCAGAATATCAACACATTATTTACAATGAGTGGTTGCCAATCATAATTGGACGGGAATACCTGGAAACATTTGGAATACTGCCATTGTACGAGGGTTACTACACAGGACATGATCCGGGGGTTGATAGTAGTGTATCTAATGCTTTTACCACAGCAGCATTCCGCATGGGTCATACGCTAGTACAAGGCATGTTTAATCTGGAAAGTGGATCTGGGCAAACTGTTGGTCGACTTGTGCTAAGAGACTTTTTCAATAATCCACATCTGTTGCGGCAAACTGGGATTATTGACCTGCTAAATAAGGGTCTTCTTACGCAACCGATTCAACGTTTTGACAACTTTGTGACCACGGAATTAAGGGATCATTTATTTCAAGTTAGGGGTCAGACCGGAGGTATGGACTTGATTGCGTTGAACATTCAAAGGGGCAGGGATCATGGCCTTCCAAGCTATAACGAATACAGAGACCTGTGTCGTTTAGGGAAAGCTCAAGATTTTTCTGATTTAGGCCCTATCATCCATCCCAGAAAAATTGCCAATTTGCAAGGTATTTATGCCAGTGTGGATGACATTGATTTGTTTATTGGAGGAATTCATGAAACACCAGAGAAGGGGGCAGTGGTGGTAAGTATGATCAAAAGTACAAAGCCAGAGAAATACAAATGGAGTTTACATTGTTTTGTTAGTTTTTTTTAACACTTTTTTGTTTATATAAATTGTTGTTAGGGACCCACGTTTGCTTGTATAATTGGGGATCAATTTGTGCGATCCAAGAAAGGGGACAGATATTTCCATGATAATGAGAACCAACCCCATCCATTTACTAGCGAGCAACTACATTCAATCAGGAGAGCAAGTATGGCAAGAATTTTGTGTGATAATAGCGATGAAATTAGATCCGTTCAGCCCCTTGCATTTTACCTGCCTAATAATGGCTTGTAAGAAGACTAAATTATCATGTTTTAATTAACTAAATATTATATCTAATTTTTAATTAATTTCATTTATGATTCATGTGGTTTTTAGTAATCCAATGCTTCCATGTGGCAGTCCATCCATTCCTCATGTTGACCTTCGCTTGTGGCGAGAATGAAATCAATTGGTTTCTGCAATTTTATATTTTCAAGCAATGAGCGATTTTGTGATTTTTTATTCAATATTTTTACTACTTATATGTTACAACGAATTTATTTGTAAAAAATAAAATCCTACCTGAATAATGTAATTAATATTAATATTCGTTTTCATTTTAAACTGAAATCATTCTAACAGCACATACAAATGAGTTTATATTTGATAAACAGGAAACTCGAATGTTCGATAAATTGAAGTAGTGTACGATAATTAGACGATTTTGGATAGCATATTTATATTCGTAATCAGCGCATCAAATTAGGTACATTGATTTAAAAAAAAAAACATTTTTATGAAAACTTTATGAATTTTATGCAAACCACTTTTAATTGCCGCACTAATAAGCGCAAACAACTACCATATTCGGAATCAGTGTATCAAATTACATCTGGATATCAATGGAATAACATATTTTGTTTTAAAAATTACCACAAGAAGGGTCCCCTGAGGTTCAAATCTAACTTATCATTCTAACTGCTGATTTTCAACAGCAACCACGCCCTTGATCTAAGGAACCCGCATACCTAAATTTTAAAAATGGATAACTCCTTACAAAGTTAGAACGCGAACAAAGCAACACGCCAGCCAACAACACTGACCTGGGATCTTATAAATGCCGATCTGATCGGTCCTTACTAACTGGTTCCTCATATTCCAAAAAGAACACCCGATGTACCCAACAATAAAGTGATAAGATTAACTTGCTAAACTTTAGATTTGAATTAAAAAGACGAATTAAGGGAACAATTTAAAATTATTTTGCAATTATTAATTACTATTTTTTTCGAAAAACAAAGTTGACGCATTGGGGTGGCTACCGATGGTGATCATCTTCCTCATTCTCGCCCCGCATGTTTTTGGATGACTTTACAGGCTTTGTTTTGTCGCTGATGGTTTGCCAAATTCCATGTTGTTCCGTACATTCTTGAAAGATAAGATAACGGTGTTATTAAAATTTAAGAATGACGACGTAGTTTTTATGCCAACGTTTATCATTGTTAATTTTTGTCATCAAACAGCCAAGCAAGGCACACAAACTATAAACTTACTTGCCACAGAATATACAAGTTTCCGTGGGAGAGTGAACGGTCATATGTTGCCTCAGGTGGTAATCAGTACGATATTTCTTATCACAGGTACCACAATTAAACCTCCTCTGCTTTATTTTGTTTCGTGGTTTCTTAAAAAAAATCTTTGCACTTGTGTTCTTAAACCCTCCCAGCTTTGGAGGACGACCCCTACCTCGTCTAAGGGTCCCAGACTCTTTGTGTTGTTGTATAGAACCAAGAGGGGCAGCCTCCATCAACTCATCGTCTTGTTGCTGTACTATTGGAGTACCCTTTTCCTTCTCCTTAAGTACACCTCTTTTGAATTGCTCTAATTCGCGCTTTTCGTTCAAGAGTTTCGTCCAAGTACTCATGGGCACCCTGATCGTCTCTACAAATCTATCATTCTCATCAAATTCCTGAATTTCCTCTTCTTCCGGTTCTTGTTTTATATTTGTTATTGTTTTTGCAATTTGGTCGGCGGAGACCATCAACTTGGTAGAGGGAGAAATTGATGCTGGGTTTAGAGGTTCTTCTTGATTATCTTGATTGTCCTTACAACTTTTAATGATGCCATCATGCTGCGTGTTACTATCATCCTTAGTGTTTATCTCACTTTCCATTAGATAATCTCCAAGTTCATCAGGGGGGTCATCATCTTTATTCTGGGAGGAGGACAGAGTTGGACAAGTTGCCCCAGAGTCGGTCGATGGTGTTGGAGATTGGCAATGAGGAGGCAATTCTAGATTTTCGCCTATTGGGCTTTCCGCTTCATTTTCCCCAAACATCCATCTACCCACCTTAGATGACAACCCTGCGAATTTCCCTTCCAAAGTCGAGCAGGACTGATAGTCTTTCTTGGTCGGTTCGACAACCCATCGAACAGGATTCAGAACACAGAATCCTTCCAAGTCAATTTTCATTTCTTTCCAGCCTTCACAAACAGCAGCAAATCTAAGTTATTAAAATGTAAAACAGCAATAAACAAGAAATATTTTTAATATTAAAAAATGATAAATAAAGTTATACCAATTAAAACTTTTCCCAAAAAATCATCCTAAATTAATTAAATGGTTTCTTACAGAGACAATTGTTTTATTCATTTTATTCTTTAATTACCTGTTTACTGTCCTGAATAACTCTCAAAACAGACTAATATTGAATTAAAATTTTAAAATTATTCTGTTTTACACAGTGGATGTACAGATTTTTATTATATTATATTGTTAACTGATCAAAAAAAAAATAATGGGACAATAACACTTTTTTACTTTGTCTTCTGTTTGAAGAATGAGGGAAGGAAATGAAACGTGGTTGTCTATAATATAGATTATATATATCCGTCTTTCAGCTTCAGAAATCTGCATAAATTGAACCATTGAAATTACTGGTGTCATATTGCTATATATTGTTGGTTATATATGATGGGAAACGAAATATGAAGAGTATTTTTTTAAGGTGAGCAGATGGGTAATATTGCTTAAATAAAAAGTGTTTCCTTTGATGAACGGTTTATTAAACAGCTATAGGGTATATGACTGCAGTTTACTTAGTAGTGTGGCCTTTTCTGCTTGATTTTTAACGTATACAAATATACATTGAATAAAATGTTGAGTTCTAATAAACTTGCTTGCACAAAATTGCCAATATCAGAAATGGTTAACACATTGGGTGGGATAGAAAAACCCAATTTGCAATTAGCTTGGAAAATGTAAAAAGGGCAAAAAAAAGAGCACATGTCTATGACGAAGGAAATAAATGCAAATATATGGTATGGCACTCTTCAGTTCCAGTCTGACAGTCTCCATTCGGCTGCCCTTGTGTTACTTGTTCTTAAATGTCGACCTAATACAATTCAAAGCAGCAAAATCCATTCAAGGCAATAAATATGTACCCTTTTAAACATTTAATTGAACGAAAAAATATTTCTTTATTTATTATTTTTAAGAGATTTTTTAAATTGTCCAAAAAATATTAATATTATGTTGCTTTCCACTTGATCATGTGAATTAGTGACGAACAGAATAAATGTACATAGTACATACACCATATATATTCATACATACTACGTAACTGTACAATAAGTACATTTTTTAATATATATTTAATCTTGTTAACTACAAGAAATTCTAGCTTGTTTTTGTAAGACGACTACAGCAATAAATGACGGTGGTGATGGTGATATGATGGGGATTTGGTTTGATTGTGATATTGCTTTTCGTTCGACCACTATGCTTGTTATCCATGTATAATGTGATAAAATTGGATTTGCATAATATATTGAAATTTTCAAATTGAAATAATATTCCTTTTGCTGAGGACGAGACAAAATTCTTGATATTATAAAATTTATTCTTGATTTAAATCTACATGTCCTGCCAAATATCATGATAAAATTTTGTTTCAGTAAAATATTAGGCGCAAGAGAACAAGATGTGAGTGTTATTATATTAACTTGAAGGAGGACGATGGCGGGTTAGGGTGCAAGTTGAACAAGTAGAATGAGAGGTATAGACACAGAGTCAGTCTTGGCCTTACGGTTGGTTCAATTTACTCGGCAACGTGGGAAGATATTTTCTGCAGAAAAATAAAAAGTTTATATATACAGTGTTCTCATAATGCCCCCTTTGCTTCACAACCACGATTCTATCCCTCTACCTAAATACCTGGTTAGTTCCAAGGTTATTGCTGCTTCTGACATGCTGTCGTCGTAGTTGTCGAGTTGCATCCATATATACCTCTGCTGGAACCATGCTCATACTCCGCTTCCCGAAACGAAGTCGAAAATCACTGGGCGACACGGATTTTCGAATAATTTCATTCAGTGGCCCCCTAGCACGGGTAACCATGCGTCCCACTATGCCCCTGTCGTTTCAGCTCTTCAATTATTGCTTGCAAATCTGTATTTTGTAAAGGAACACAACCCAACGTAAAAAAATCTGTAACGAGTATCACTTCGCCCCGAACAGACTTTATGCATACATAATACGTAGCCGAAAAGATTATCATTTATATCAGCGAAATGGGTTCTTGTACTGCATTTCAAACAGAAGACGTTTCTTTTAGGGTCACAGTGCATTTTCTCTATCATCCTACTTTAATTAACTAAATCTTTGAATCCTCGTTTTTAGTGACGTGAAGCATACACCTATTAAAATGCATTGTATACTTTTACTGGAGGAGTGACAGCTTTACTTTGAGCATGGTTGTTATTGAGAATGAATGTTAACCGCAATAAAATAATGAGGATGCCGACAAAACATTTTGTTGTAACAGTAACAAACAGCAGTAATTTTTTGTTGAATGACAGAATCAACAGAACCACTAAAACAATCACGAAAAAACTCTTTGAATACATTGCCTATTTCAAGCTGTTATCATTATCATCATAAAAAATCCCAATCTTTTATCATAATTTTACGTACGAGTTGCAATAGGCTTTCACATTGTGAAAGCCTATTGCAACTCGTTTACTGATATTTTCATATTGTGAAATTCACAATATGAAAATATCAGTAAAATGAGTGGGCTATTAAATAGCATGTGAGTGTGCTCACAAAAGCAAATATAATCCAATGATAACTTCCAACGAGGATTGAGTGTTCCCCGGACGCTCGAGTTTGAGTTTGTACGTGGAAAATGTAATTAAACAGAATTTTGGTACTTATATTTGAAAAACAATAGTTTCAGAGTAAACAACAAATAATGAATAAGGTCCATTTTCTATTATTTTCCTATGTATTTGCGTTAACATCATTTCATTTCCCCATCGAGTCAAGAGCTAACCCAATAACAACTACACCGGCTTACATTTTTGCGGTCATTTTTCCCTTCTCTTGGAAAGAATCTACCAAAAGCCAACATAAACTATTACGTGTAAATAAATATTTGTATAGGCACCCTTCACAAAATAATCAAGTAGCATATTATTGTACTCTCTTTTTCACTCTTTAAAAAAATACAAAGCCGATATAAAAACAGAGTCTGTTCTTTGAACCATTTATAAAATGCTACTCGTTATGTTACTGTAAAGTAAAAGGATGTCTGAATTCCATTCTGTACATTTCCCTGTCAGTTCCTAAAGTTCGTTAAACCATCAGCCGAACAGACACTTTGACTCATTCTGACTATATGCTGTATTTTTTCTGCGATCCCTTTCTTTTCTTTTCACCAGATTCAAGTTTTAATGATAAATGCTATGTGAGTACGATATACTGACAGCTATGCTGAATGTAAACAGGGGTTATTATTTGTACATTTTCCTTCTGTAAAGGTTGAGCTGTACAAAGCAAATGTTATTCTTGATAAATCCTAATAATTGCAAATCGTACGGTTAAAAGTTATGAAAATTCCAAAAAGAGTAACTAAATATCACGTGCATATGTATAACATATACAGACATACGTCCTTTCTTCTACCAAAAAGGAACCATATCTACCCTTATCAAAATTGTGAAATAATGTCCAATTCCTATACACTTCAATCTATTAACGTCAAAGTATAGGCTTATACTTCTTCAACAACAACAATTAGTAGAATAAAGAATAGTTTCATCCTTACCATTATTGCAAATGGAAATAGAACTAAAAGAGACTAATTTATATGCTGTTACGTTGAAAAAGAGTACAAATTGTGTAGGGCGTTGGTATGGCATATGGCATGCATGTATTTATTAACTGATTATTATTATATATATAGGTACCTAATTAATTAAAGTCGATACTCTATTGCTTTTAAAGCTTACTTATTATTACTTAGATGGATAGTGGCTACATTCAATCAAACTTGATTTGACTATTCACAAAATGGAAACTAGCTGTTAAAAGCATGGTTATAAGAGTATTATGGTGATGACCTATGACATATTTATGTATGTATGCATGCTGTATGTAAAAATCTTTTGGGAGGGCATTACATATATAATTATTGGAAAAATAGTAGCATATTTACAAAGAAACACCACTTACCTGGATCAAAATCTTCCAGGGATACCGATGCCGGATAGCCGTAGATTTCATACGCAATCATTGAAACAAGGAAAAGAACCCCGACGACTTTTAGACTCATGTTTCTAGACGGCATCTTGAGTTAAAAATAGTTGGGCGCGAGTGGATGACGCTTGTGCTTTTAAAACGTTACATTGAGAAATTAATTATCTTGATTCGCAAGATAGTATTACCTACATACATAAAACCTAATGGACACTGATGTGATGATGATCATTAATCATAAGTATGAATTCTCATAAAGCCTTAATTACCTAAATTTTTTATATCATTAGAGGTATTTTGTATTTACACAATACATTTGCTGCACATTACATTTTACATTACGTGTAACTACGTATTATTA
>JAHZNC010000862.1:0-62651 GCA_027744095.1 Zhuqinia jingwanae | reverse complement strand
ATTAGGATGAACAATGAACACAAATCAAACGTTTTTTGTTGTTGCAACTATATAAATTGTTAAGGTGGAAAATAAATCGTTGTTGTAACAATGTAAAGTGGAGTCGCCAAACTAAAACATGTTTAAAATTACCTGAGACCTGAAAGGACAAAGTCACATTTTTTTTTAAAGTTGAACTTCAACAAAATTCGAAACCGTTCTTCATTTAACGCTTGAACAGAGAAAACAGACAGACTGGCACAGAATCCTAATGTGTAAAGTAGCGGTTCTTAATAAATAACAACGAAATGAAAAGAATTTGGGAATAAAAAATGCATTATTTGCAATTCCTGCAGTAAAGAAAGGGTAACGAATTGAACAGTTTTAAATGGCTAATATATATATACACCTATAATTTATATTTATATGTGTAGTCATGTGCTTGCCCAAATATGTATTTTCAGGAAAATATTGTTCCATTTACACGGTTTCGTATAAGGACTCGCATGAATGGATAGAGTGCGAGTGCACTTTTGTACAACATTATGTCACGAGAGAAGTAACAATCTACTCAAAAAAACGGAAATGCAGTTTCTATCTGATTACGACTGCATAATATTCTATGTAACAGCAAAATGCAATTTCATATCTCGAAAAAAAGTACAAACAAAAGTGGAATCATCTCATGATTGTATATTATGTAAAATTCATGTGTATGTAGATAATAAATAGCTATTTTTTTACAGAGATCTAAGATCGTGTATGAATTGAATAATAACAACAACATATTATTTACAAGCACCTCTCGTACCGCCTTATGTAAAGTAAACCGGCACTTAATTTTTGAATGGAATAAAATAAAATGGAAGGACTTGTTCAAAACAATTCCGGTAAATGGCTACACACACGACATTTCTAGACAGCAGTACCACGCTTCATTTCATTAAAGCTACAATTTCATTTAAAAAAGAAGTGACGGGGGAATACATGACTTTTTACATAGTTTTACTTATAGGGAAACAATTAGAAAGGTAAATAAATTGAAGACAGGTTTAAGGATTTGCAATTTGCCTCTCATCATATAATATACTACTTGTCAACTGCAAAATAAGCGAAAGTTGTAATGGTACTAGTAGTAGTAATAACGAAGATGTTAAAAAAAACATGACATCATACACACATTGCACGCATTACTTATATTATTATAACATTACGTGTTAATTCAATACATTCATTAATTCCTTGCGCGCTGGTGGTAGTGGTGATGGTGATGGATTCTAGTGTTGAACTGTTGATTCTCAAGTATTTTTTTTATGACTTGTATTTAAGTATATAAAATGTTTAAACAAATTTTTTTCTTCTTCTTTAAAATTTAAATAATTTCGTCCTGACTAAAAATGCAACAATACCGAGGAAGAAGAAAGTGCATCTTTCATGCACTCATTTCACTCCTCTGCACGCCAACCCAATCCCCACCAGCGGTGGTGCCTCACTAGACAAGGCAGGCAATCAAAAACTTTAACTCTAATAAAATAAATATATGTATGTGCAATCTCTGCTGAATGAAGTGCAATAAAAAATATAGCACAGCAACACACATCACACAAATCATCATCCTCGTCGTCAGCCATCCGTTAATGAACACAATACAAAATTTGTTGAGAGCGAGGATGTATGTAAATGTATATTTTTGTATGCACTTGGCCAAAAGAAATGAATGAAAATGTAAAATCAACATCACATTCAGCACTATATAATTTCTTCTGAAAAAGTTCCTCGATTAATTCACAAGTGGATGATGAAGACTGCAACAATAGTGCACTTTTTTTATAACGCTGATAACAATTACAATTGAGAATTCAACAATTAAGTGTACGATCTGTTGAGAAATAGGCGTGTAATCTGTTAAAATTTAACAATATCAAGCAAAAAAAAATGCACAAGCAGAGAGAAGTGAAATGCAATTTAGTGTGCAATTTATTTAAATCCTTAACTCGACCAGGGGCACAATATCATATGCTTCAAAATGTTTTTCCTGTCTTGATAATAATAATTACCTTCACGGAAATTTTTTGAAGTCATACTTTAGTCATCAACATGATGATTGTTATTAAGCACTCTGTTTTGCTTGTTTTTTTTGCAACTGCATTCCGTGTATCAGTGCAATTCCTTATGTATTACTCTCGTCTCTCGTCAAATTAGAATGTTCAGTCGAGCAGGGCCACCTGTCTTAAAATGCATTACAAATTGCAATTGCACATAAAAAAAAGTAAAAGGCTCGGTTTAAACAGCAATGAACTTGCATATAATTATTATCATTTTAACAGTTGTATAAGATGTTTGTATGACTTGCCTTAAGTATAAGAATTGGAATTAAGGGCTCGATTTAAAAAAAAACAAGGAATTTAGTCCGTACGATAAATCTTCCTTGATGGCAAATAATAATATTAATCAAAAAAAAAAATGAAAGTTTAAAATTAATAATGTTGCAGTTGATAAATAATTGACGAGGAAACTACTAAAACTGAGTCGTTTTGTAAATATGCATCTTGTACTAAAATCCTACGATAAATCCTCCCGTTTTTGTCTTTTAATTGGTAGCTTTGAGTTTTTTTGCATACATAAATATTTTACTGATCTTTCGGGATGTCCTATGAATGTAGCCGGTGCTGCTGCTGCTAACAATTGTTGTTTTTTATTATTTTGCAAGTCATGTTTATAAAATTTGTGAATTAATGCACAATTGCTTAGAAATGTAAGCACGTATATAGAGGTTTTGACACATTGTGACGTACTCATGATGCTGATGACGATGATAATGATGACCATTAAAAGAGAGACGCTAGAAGCGCATTTAGGGTTTGGATCTCTGCCTACTCCTCTGTCATGGCATGTATTATATATCCCATAATTGTAATCATGGTTATATATCCCAACTAATCACAGATAATTATGGAAGATTACATATAAACAAAAGACGAACTAGTGTGTGTGTTTTGTGTACTGTGTGCTGTGGACATGCAGATCTTTAGTGATATGGTTATGTCATGACATTTTCCCTGATACAACTTGCCACTTGCATTTTTACATGGTGTCCTATTACCTTTTGATTACTCATCGCCGCATTCTGGGTAAAAAAAATAATTTAATCTGTGGCTGCAGCAGATCATAGTCTACAGTCTACAGCAGACAATAACAATGGTGCAAATTCATGACAATTTTTAAAGAGAGTAAAAGTATACTACAAACTGAAACTGATCCCCATTCCTATTTAAATAAATACACATCAACAACATCCGTCAAACTCTTGTCCTGCGTTTTTTATATAGGAATTCTCTGTATTGCATTGTTTAAAGCTATTAAATTGAGAAGTGCATGTGCGTGCAACCGCTAACCGTAACATTTTGTACAACAGAAGCAGGGTCGACAGGTAGGCAATGATTTGCTTCATGTTGGACTGCTATATAGCGCCCCAGCGACCATTGCTACTATTGTCGTCATCACCATCTAAATCGAAAAAATGTATACTTAAATGCCTGCCACGTTTTACCCCATTCCCTTGTCTCTGTTGATGCAGTCATGTAGCATGTAATATTTTGAAGTGCTTAAAAAAATTGGAATTCAGCATAGATTTAATTATCAAGGGCAATAATGTTCATATTTTTTAAAATAAAATGTCATAATACGACATGTCATAGGATGACCGACAATGAGTGTACTATAAAATGCAACAATGCTACTGATTTTTATTTTCATTTGACAATGTATTTAGATGGTGTGAACATTAGTGAGCAACGTTTTAGCTAAAAGAAAAATCTGTTTTTGCCATATCAAAGCTATGAAGCACAAGGATGCACATGACAACACGACAATAATTGCATATTGTATTTTGATAGCTGCTGTCCTTGACTCGGGCTCAAGTGCCCTGATGCTGTCACTTGTAATCCATTTTACAATTAAGTAAGAATTGAACTTTTAAGTAGCAAATCTCACAAATTTTTAATTAGGTAATAAGTTTATTTTGAGGAATTTGAATTTGCAAAGTGTTACATTCTTTACGTCATACAAAAATAAAATGAGGTTTCTTCTTCAAAAATGTTTCAAAATATGCTGGAGGATTTTTGCTGAACATGACTTTGACTTGTTTTCAAGGAGAAAAATGAGCATAAAAACTTGTTTTTTTTTTTGGGTAAGTTATGGCATTATTTGAGACTGACCATTTCCCCAGATATCGTATGTACCACACCTGTTTCAATTTCAAATATTTGTGGCAACCGATCTGTATGCTTTATTTCAAGGGTATGTAGTACTTCAGGCTAATCTGCTCGCACAACATGATTAAAGTTTTAATGACAAATTATCACGGGGGTATGAGAAGTGAAACAGGCAAATACGCATTACTAAAGTAAGGATTACTCGCTCTGATTTTAAAACAAGTTATAAATAAATACAAATAATCTATATATGGGTAGCTTTTCCCAGGTTTTAAATTAAGTCACGGATTTCCAATATCTCTTCAAGAAAAAACCTGACCCCGTACACGTCAATCCTCTAAATAATACGGCATGAAAATCCAAATCTTTGTGTACACAAATTGACTATTTCGTCTACTTTATTTTGTGTTCTCATGATTTCAGATAATCAAATGAATAACGAATAACAATTACTTATTAACTTAAAATAAAAGTTGATATAAAGCTAATTTATAAGTCATATATAAGGTATGGTATATGTATATGTGAACAAGACGACACTAACGCCTAAACAGGCTCTTGGCAGGTTGCTTCAAACATTCAAGGTTATCAGATACAGTAACGATTTCCTTGTATTCTGGTAAACGATCCAGAAGTCCTAAAGCAGCCATACTTGGTTTCGTCTTTAACATTTTGCGGGCCAAGGTACGAATATCTTCTTCGGTGACACGATCTATTTTAAAGTAGTACCCAAATTCAATAGTAATAGTTTGTTTCCTAAATCTGTTTAGTAGTTTATTTTCCTACAACAGGCATGCGTGAAAATACAATAATGTAGCTTGCGGCATACCGATCAGTCGCATGTATTCCGCAGGTGGCTTGTAATGCCCATGAGCAAGCACCTGCCGGCCGATGTCTTCGAAAAGAACGGGACGAGATTCCAAATTCATTAGTAACATCGACTGAAGTTGACGCTTGGCGCGCTAAAATGAATCAAACATACAATATGTTATAGGGAAGAAATATGCAATCAGATTTTCTATAGCTAATCCGATAAATATTCATACGTCGAATTCTTCAGGATCAAGAGGATCTGCCATTTTGTGGAATTCTTGGATTAGAACTTCTGTTAACGACCTTATGTACTCAGGAGGTGCACTGCCATAAATGCAGAACATTCCACCATCAGTGTAGGAGTTGTTATACGCCGTCGAATTGTACACCCAATGTTTACTGTTGAAATTTAAAAAACAAACATAATAATACATTAGAATTTTGACATGACCAGCATATTGACAGGACATTTGAAATATCTGTTGAAAACTTACTGATTAAGCACGTTAGTGTACAATCGAGAATACATTCCTTTTCCCGGACCTCCAGCACTAAAGGATCCACCTCCACCCATCATAATATTCAATACACAAGCTGGGATGAAAAGTGGATCTAAATGGGAAACTGATTGCAGTCCGATGGCCATATGTGCAAGTTTCGGCACGGGCAACGGACCAGAATTAAACTGTGCAAAATCTTGATGAACCTGTTGTACACGTTAAAGAACAAATTGCTAAATATTTTGTCTGTTTGCTAAATATTTTGTCTGTTTGCTAAATATTTACAAGTAGTAAAAATGCACATCTAATAAAGCATTTACCCGAATTTCGCCCCCAGTATACTCAGCTCTACTTTCATCTGCAGAATTAGAGGATATGCCCTCCACATTCCAAGTTGATTTATCAACTTTGAAATATTCCTTCGTGAGATCCACCAGTTCGTTATGGTCTACTCCAACTCCAGAAACCACCATTCGTTCTGGGACATAATAAGTCTTCATAAATTTCAGTATCTCCTCTCTTGTAACCTCTCCAACATTGCCAACATTACAAAATCTGGAGAAGCCAAGTGTATTATTTTTCCATGAAGCTTCATGAATCATTTCCAAAATGACAGATTCTTTGTCCGGTCGCATTTGAAGATCCTCCATTTCATATAAAATGGTTTGACGTGCATTGCTTAATTCTTCATCAGTTATTTGTGTGCCGAAATACTGCTTCCGACAACAGTCGCATCATTTTTTCTAGTCCAGAAACTTGAGTAGATATTGCATACACAGTTGTATCCCTGCAAGAAATTATGTGAGAGTTGACACTTGCATATTTTTTTCTTTGAAAAATTGTAAAATACAAATAGAAAAATGTTGTTATATTGTCTATTGTCTTTACCTAGATGTTTGTGAGTCGCAAATAGCACCATAGTTTTCCATTTCCTTTGCGATCGATTCCTTGTTGGGATATCCGATGGATGACTGAAAATGAAAGTACAGTATTATCATTTCTTTGGCAGCAGCACTCTATTTTGATTCAGCACATCAGTTGTTAAACTCACGAGAAAGCCAAGTTTTTCTGCAACATGTGATACTCCCTTTACGAAAGGCTTTTCGAATCTAGCCCCTGATTTAATTGCAACCCCAATTGTGCAGTACCTTCCCGGTCTGACCTGTGAAGCTACTCTGAGGCCATTATCCAATTTTGAGACTTGTGTTTCGTATGAAACGCCTTCCACACTGGAAAATGACTGATCCGGTAGGCCTGGAAGTGGCACATCTAGCGGAACTCCCCGTGGTCGTTTGGGTGCATCAGTACCTGGATTCGGATTAATCTGAGTTGCTGTTGAAGCTGTTTAAATACAAATTATTATCATTATCACAATTCCAGCATGAACGCTTCCGTACTAGTTTCTGTATACTACATTTGCTACAAAAATATAAAGATGTTTGATGTTTTGTGCTACCTGAAACTGTTTGCTGTGATCCCTTGATGACCTTGCCACTACTGGCACACCTACATGGTATGCGACGTAATGGAACTGACAAGTTTCTGTACATCCCCTCTACTCCTTTTTTCATTTGATTCATTTTTTGTCTTGAAATTTTTATTCTTCCACTGAGCAATTCAATACACTTCAATCTGCAACATAGATACAATTAATCCCATCAAATTAAATCAATTATTTGACAAAAACATCCACTGGCACAATTTATGACCCTGAATGAAATGTTAGACAATTTATTTACAGTACCCTGCAAAGTATACACCTACGAGTTGGTGCCTTCCAATGCAAAATCCCCAACTTTTAAAATTATTCTTTAACTTTGTTTTCCAACTAACATCCACCGATTTTGATGTACCAGGCACAACAAATCCTTCTTGTGAAAAAGTGTTAGCTCACTCAGCTGTTAATTCAAACTTTAAAAAGAACGAAGGACTGTACAAAATTTCAAAGTTGTACAAACAACTGAAGATACGACACAGAATATTTGAGGATACACCATTCACTTAATCTCAATTAAAGTTAGAAATGTCGATAAATAAAATTGCGCACCACGCTCAGTGCCAATAGTTCTCTGATCATTAATTACATGTCACATTACTAACTAATCGGTTAGAATGATGATGATAATGATATTATCTTATTTGTAGTCAATGCCAATGCGCGATTTGTTTTTCAACTATGTATTCCAAACAAACAAAAAATGTTGTGTTTGCTCTATCCTCTTTGAAATCTTGAACCCTGACTTGGATGATGAGAATATTGATAAAAGCACAAAACAGTATTGCCCCTTCTATTTGCTTTTTTGGATTACAATTTTGATGAGATGATCGCCGTGGACGGGACATGCATGGACAATATTTTTTACATCGCGGTGTATGTATGCCCATAAAAAAATCAACATCAGCTTTGAAGCTCTCACACACACTCACACAAGCCGCTGTGCACAGATTACAGATCCAGCAAGATAGATCAGCAGATGTATGACGACGGCCTCCTCAACAATGTGGATTTTTCATACCTTAAACCATAGAAAGTAGGGATCTGTGGAATTTGAAAATCAGGAGGCGCGAGTTGAAGACAACAACGGACAAAGCTATTGTTATGAAAAGGGTACTATTATTGAAGGCTGCTGGTGTTGTTGCACTTGTGTGAATTGTTTATTTTTCTACAGGGAAGCAACAAGCGAGGCCTTTAAAATAAACAAAAGGATAATAATTTTGTTTCAGGGAAATAGTTAAAGATCACACGAGTTAGTATGATGGTTAGGCAGTGAGTATTTAAGTGTCAAAAAAATGAAAAAAAATTACCTACTGCTGGAGCTTCTAGCTGTTTAGGTATTCAGTCAGAGTTAAAGTGTGAGTTATCAAATGTCTAATGAAAGGCGTATGGAGTTTGTGGAATGGGCGCCTTTGGTGATTCAATTGATGTAAGCTGAGAAATTTATTTTTGAATTGTGCTATAATGATTTTTTTTTAATTTTTCTGTTTGATAAGTGATAATTGTGATTACTGTTAATCATCTGTTGTTTCTGATAGAAATATGATGTTTACGAGTTACTGGGGAAGGGAGGCTTTGGCCATGTCTATCGTGCCAGAGTACGGGAAACTGGTGTGGAAGTTGCCATTAAGATGGTAAGTTATAGAATTCAAAGTAGTTTTAGCAACTAACTTTATTTTATGCATTCGTGGTGTGCCAAAGTGTTGTGCCGTTATGTCATCTGATTATTATACTTATTATTATGTTGTGGTTCTTCAGATAGATAAAAAGTTGATGAAGGCAGCTGGGATGGTGAATAGGGTAAAGCAGGAAGTGAACATCCATTCCAGGCTGAAACATGAGTCCGTTTTGGAGCTCTACACCTGCTTTGAAGATGAGAGCAATGTATATTTGGTGTTGGAGCTTTGTCACAATGGGGAATTAGCAAGTTATATGAAGACAAGAAAAAGCACATTTACTGAAGACGAAGGTAAAATATTTAAATATTATAATCGCGTGAAATAAATATTATGTATTCAAATAAAATGGGTAAGTGTTAAATCTGAATTTTTAATTTACAAATTCTAGCAAGGCATATTATGCGTCAAGTTGTGGATGGGTTACTATATCTTCATTCCCATAACATCATGCACAGGGATATTACTCTTGCGAATTTGCTTCTCACCAAGGACATGAAAGTTGTAAGTTTTTAAAAAACATGCATTTTAAGTAACATTATTGATTAGTGTTAGGTTTGAGATTCAAAATAACATTTTAACGCAGAAAATCGGGGACTTTGGATTGGCAACTCAAATAGCACCAAATGAAAAGCATATGACCATGTGTGGGACGCCGAATTATATCTCGCCAGAAATTGTTGTCAGAGCTTCACATGGATTGGAGACAGATGTGTGGGGTTTGGGCATAATGCTATATACGATATTAGTTGGGAAGCCACCTTTTGACACAGAAAATCGTGGAATGATCATGACTTTAGTAGTTATAAAGGACATTGATTTTCCTGGATCATTATCCAATGACGCAAAGGATTTAATTAAATCTCTCCTGCAAAAGAAACCAGAAAATAGAATAAAGTTGAGCCAGATAATGGAACACCCATTCATGTCACGCTCGTTTTACTATTATGGAATTCCACCCAGCAGCAATTGTGATAGTGGCATGGCTTCATCCTTACCCTCAAGTTCCCAAACAAAGTCGCTTAGCGATAGAATATTTCATAAAGATGACAATATCCTCGGTGCAGCTACCCAACCTTACCCCTTACTGCCTAATCCTCCCGTCCAACACCATCAATCTACACATAAAACATCGGGATACAGTAACAGCAATTGTTTTAGTACCAATTCCATTTCTAGCAACCACGGTTGTCCTGTTCCCTTCCAAAATGGATTGTGTGATAGACGCACAACAGAAACATCCCAGCATGGGGCAATGCAAAACTCGTATGTCCAAAGATCTATGGAAATTCCTCCAATCGATGCATCCAGACAAAGATTTTACTCTGGCAGTAACGCACCAACTATTTCGCGAATGGAGACAAACTGTAGTCATGCATGGAAACAATGTGGTGGTGGTGGTCAGTGCTCGCACGTGGAAACATGTGGTTGTGTGCACGAAAGGGAACGACATGTTAACGTTAGTTCCAATGGATTTGTTTCATCTTACCCCCGCTCCAATGCAAGTTATAGCAGTTGCATGAATGCTAACAATCGTCAACAAGATCAAGGAAATATTGTAGTTACACGAAAACCTCCTACTCCGTTACCAGATCAACAGCCTGTCATAGTTGAAAATACTCGTGGTTTGCCAACAAAGTCCCAAATACCTTCCTTGAACACTAACAGAATAAAACCGATTAGACAAAAGACTAAACAAGTGATATTGCATATCCTGGATACAGGAGAAGTGTGTTTAGAGTTTCTCAAGCAGAAGAATAAATCAGAGAAGGTATTTGAGGTTATGCGTATTTCATCGGATGGACAACGGGTATGTTAATTGTTATATATATCATATCAATATTATGTAGCGAACATATATAAACCAATACTAACTGTTTATATATTGTATGCGTGTACATGTTTTAATGGGATCATAATTTTGTTTCAGATTGTTGTGTATTATCCAAATAAAGGTAAAGGTGTAACGTCCTCAGACAATCCACCACCTTTACCTCCTGGAGGAGCTGATGGCATATTTTGGCATGAAAATCTACCCGAGAAATTTCTAAAGAAGTATTCATATGCATCTAGATTTGTAGATCTTGTAAAAGCACAGACGCCCAAAATTACATATTACAGTCACAAGGCGAAATGTATGCTTATGGAAAATGGTCCTAATGCCGACTTTCAAGCCAATTTTTATGATGGTAAGTAAAATAATTAGTAAATTTATTTTATTCCATTCCCTTCAAGTCCCACTTTCATTACTCACATTGCCCCAAAAGCGAAAAGCAATACAAATAATTTGTTATTTTTCTGAAAAGGGGCCAAATTCTGTAAAACGGGGACTCAAGTGAAAATAAGTGATGAGGCTGGATGGACCAGTACTCAGCATGTGAGCTATGATGGTGAAGGATTGCCACCACCGGTAAAGATTATGTGGGATCATTTCAAACTTTGCTTTGAGGATTGTCAAACTCGAGAAAAGTTGCTAGACGACGTATGCACAAGCACTGGCTTGAGTATGTTTCCGAATAGGATTGGAGAACGACCATCAACTTCCAAAAAGAATGCGTCTTTGATGAAAGACAAAAATACATCTTCTGAAACTATCACAAGTCCATCATCAGTGGTAAGCTTTTTGTTTCCTAATGTGTACAAAATAATATTATGTCTGCCTGTTTAAAATTCGTTTTTGTTTGTGTAGGTTGGCAAGAAAACTGAATCTACAGTGAGTAGATCGAGTGCGTCCAGTCAGGGAAAAATACTCAAACAAGCTTATGTTCCAAATGTTGGACATGCAATGCAAATGGCGAACGGAGTTGTCTGTGTGCACTACTCGGATAATTCAAAGTTGTATGTGGAACCCCGTTCCTCTAAAATCTCATTCGAAGATCCTAGTGGAAATTCGAAACAGTACCAACAACACGACGTAATACCACAAGATGCTCGAGAAAAACTTACCCATGTTCACAGAATTTTTGAAGCACTAAAAAGTGCGTAACCGTTTTTTAACGTCTATTGTAAAGTTTAATAATAGAGCTATTTTTATTAGATTACCAAAGACTTGTCGGCTTGAAAAATTGGTCAATCAGTAACACATCATGTTTAACTTGAAACAATATTGTGAAAAATTAGCTTATACGACATTATTTATTGATTTATATTTATATATATATATGTATACCTACCTGTAACTTTGCATGCCATAAGTGATAGTTGTATATTTTTTTCTGTTGCGTATGTGAATCCAATCAATACTTTTTTCATGCACTTACCTATTTAGTTTAGTAATTTATTTTTTTAATAATGCATATCAGTGTATAAGACTGTGAGTAGACCATTTCCTTAACCCAATGCAATTTGAATCTTGGTAAATACAATTGTCATAATGAACGCATTGCAAACTAATTGTTGTTGTTGTTGTTGTTGTACAAATGTTATACAACTCGTGAGCTTGGTTCATGTATATTATATGAAATAATGTTAAGTGTATTATGTGCTAATCTCGTTAAATACAAATGGTATAAAAAGCAGACATTTTTTTAATACAGAAAATATCTACGTCACGATGCCCTTTTCATTAACTTAACTGATTTAATTTCTATTATTGCATTAGATATTAAAAATATTACATGTGCAATACTGAGCATAGCATTGTATTCAACATAGTTTTGTGTTTCGGGCTGTGGTACAACACATGCATGTAAGCCAATATTTCATTTTATGAGGATCATCACAACTAGTTGATATGCAGCTAAAATTGTTTACCACAAAGAAAAACACGCTTCATCCAGCACGGACAAAAATAATGGTGATTTGAATCCATGAATCTCCAACTCTACCAGATTAATTAAATATGGGGATAAGAATCAACTAATGACAAAGTTAATGAAATTAGATTCATTTAATGACTGACTGTCTTCATGACACATCTAAAACAATGAGATTTTGGCTTCTTTTTCTGTCGGTGGTTGGTGTGTAATTTTCGCCAATGTTAATTACTACTATATACTGTGAATGTACATTTATTATGCCGACGGTTGTGATGAATGAACTGACCTTACGATTTTATAAAGCTTCCCACGGAACATATGTGATGAGTTCAAAATTGTTAATTTCAATAAACACAGAATAGAAGGAACAGGAATATTGCACAAATTACAATTATTATTATTATTATAATTTATAAAAGTATATAAATAAGTTTCCAAGTACATACGTATACAAATTGATTGTCAGAAGAGTTTGGTCATTAGAAATTCTTAACTACTGATCCCCGAAACTAAAATTTAGACAAGGTTGCTGTTGCTTGCTGCATACTATTTTAATCCCATTTCTGCTAATTTTGACAACCTTGAAAATCTTCGACAAATGGCCAATCAAAGAAATTTACCTTCATTTGAATATTCATCTTTCTGATAAAAGTACACAAGTTCACAAGAGCTTGAAATTAAGAAATTCTAAACTATTGACTACAACTACTTTCTACAGTTACTACTTTCTACAACTACGTGCAAATAAAACAAAAAGATCTCGCTTATTATTGCATTTACATGCTGAAGTATACTTTTCCCTTCCCCCAGCCGTCGTTACTGCTCGTGCTTATACTTCCATCCTAGTTTGAACAGCATTTCCGTTCCCGTCATAATTTTTGACATCGTTCTCTCCATGATTTCGCCACTTTATGGTCCAAATAAATTGGCAAATTCCATCCAGTGTACGCATTTAGCTCAATCAAAATATTTGATAAGTTGTTGCCTATATTGGTTTCTCGCAAGCACGTGTGGATTTCAAATAACAATCATCAATGCTTTTGCTCTGGTAGTGGTAATCACCATATTGAATCGTTTTGGTTGGTAAAGAAAGGTGAATCTTTCCATAAATTCGTCAATTTTGTTCTCATTGACAGACCTCATAGTGGAAATTAAAATCAACTTCCTCTCTCCACCCTGAAATTCCTCAACTGATGCAACGTTAGAGATGTAGACATCTTTTAAGTTGAGCTGGAGTGCAGTTCGAATTTTCTCCACCTATTTCAGCCAGCCACGACCACGACACAAGTTTATTAACATTCAGCAACAATAAATATTAAAAAACAAGTTTGAACTTACTTGCAAAATTATTATAGGATGATTATATTAGTTAATTAATAATAATTTTGAATGACAAAAAACTAGATTACATATAGTAGTAGTAGTAGTAGCTTTATTTAAATGTTTACAGGTAATCAGATAAAAAAATCTGCTTTTCATGCCCTAACATTAAAAAACCCTAATATAGAAAATTGGTTTGAGCAATGCATATGAATTTACAACTTACAATTGGCTTCATTTAAAAATTACAAAATTAAAACTTTCATATTTTTTTAAAGGCTTTATAATAAGGTCAGTGTCTACAAGTTAATCCTTTTCCAATGGGAATGATTCTGCATTTGCCACAGGTTCAGAAACAATCAAGCTGATGGGTTGTGGGCTAGTGCTTTGGAAAAAAGCGACCACACTAGCAAAATTGTCCACCAGTTTCTTTGTTTCCGAAGGAACCAACCCCTTTCTTTCTTCCTGTATTTCTTGATATTGTTCCAACTTTTTATCTTAAAAAAAAAATCTTCTGCACTAGTTTGGAATTTCTTTGGAAGACTAATCAAAATATGATTACCCTGCATCATTTTATCATCTCACTACAGTGCACTGTCAAAAACTTAAGTATAATAGGTGTGAAAAAATAAACCTTTGTAAAAGTTATGACTATGACGAAAGTTTATACTGAAGTATTACAAGTTGTTATAAACGTACCAGATGCACCCTGTTAGTCCTTTACTACCCGGTTCAAGTAAGCCGTAAGTTTTTGTGGAAGTGTGGAGGTTAAGTATAATAGGAATTCAGTATGCTCAAACGCAAAAAAAGAGCGCTCAAGTGCAAAAATGTGTTTTGAAAAAGTATTTTGTATTTTAAATACATATTCTCAATGGAAAGTGAAAATACAAAATACATTTTCGTAAATGCCAAAATACTAAATACAAAAATGTATTTTAAATACGTATTTTACCCACAAGCCTGTCTAACGGTAACGGAAATAATTCCCCGAACAATTCACAAATTTTGTTCGTCACCCTTGCCTGCCAAACAAATCAAAAAAAAACTAATAGCTATTGTCTCATTCTCAGTAATATGCAGCATATATTTTTAATTTCAAATGAATTTAAAAGACAATGGGCCATTAGTGTAAAAAATTTATTTTATTTTTCTGTCGAGAAAAGGGTATAAAAAGAGGCTACACACCTCTCCACAATCGTTATTTGCCATCAAAAGTTTCTTTGTGATAATAGCTTGATACTTCGAGTTTACCTTTAATTTAAGTCTTATTCAATTTTTAACGGCCCGTTATGAATATTACAAATTTTCATATGCTATTGCTTACTTCGACTTCAATTGTTTTGAATTTTATTTTCTGTTCTGAATGTACAGACAAGATATATTTTCCCATACAATTCAGCATTTTTGTTTGTCTTCGTTGCTAGCCAAACATATTAACGGCCCAACTAATGCCATAAAGAAAGCTAAAGTTTTTGTTGATATTTAAATCATTACATACTATTAATATGGGCACCCATGGTCAATCGTACAGACAATACTAAAAAATTATCTTGAGTGCACCAAGTGCTGTAGTTTATTTTACATTTAATAATATAAATAAATCAAGTACAATTCCTGTTTGTCCAGATTTTGAAATCAATATATATATCATTTGTTCGTTCCCATGTTAGAAATAATACTAATGCTGCATTTAATAATCTGTCACTTCTTTGTTATTCCAAATATAAACATGGCAATTAATTTGATTATTATTAAGGATCGTCTAACGATCATTTATAATATCGGAGATCAAATCGGTTGGTCGTACGTATGTATGTCCGCGCTCTACAGGCCACAGTTCATTGCGCTGCCGCCAGGGGGACTAAAATCATAGAAGATGTCATCATATGAATAATATGAAATCATAAAATTGTTGAAAGTTGTTAAGAGCAAGGTAACTGGGTTGTCCTAATAAAAAAAACAAATAGTGAATAATAAAAGTAATTTTTAATAATTTTTTTATTAATAACTTGTAAAAACAGACAGTTGACACAACTTTTAATTCAACATGGCTACTTAATTAGACTTAATTAAGTATATTTAGGTTTGAAGCACTGAGCAAATTAGAAGTCTGCTCATCAATCAGGAAAGAAAACAATTTGAAAGAATTCTTCAATAGTTTTTTTTTAAATATAACGATGAAACAAATTTAAAATTTCTTAATTACTTAACAAAGTAAAAATACATCATAAACAATTGGCGCTTGCCTCGTTCATAAACCGAAATATGGACTAGATCGTTTGTAAAAATCATCTTTGGGGATCAATGCTGTTAAATACACACTACCTAAACTCTACATCGTAAAAACATCATTTTACACAAAGACCTTAGATTAGAGATTAGATCAACTCTTTCTTTCTTTTCTTCTCCTTTTTTTTACAAAGCGATGCGTTTTTTGGCATGTACAAAGGCAAGTTTTAACAAATTGGTTACAATAATAATTCACACAATTTTAACATAATATAATAATAATAATGTACCGTCAAGATACGACGCAATCTGTGATTGGAAGCAGACTTTGTACAAAAAACAAAACAAATGAGAATCCTGTCCATTTCTACTGCTATGTATATATATTATAGAATGTCTAAAACTAATATATAAACTGAGATCGGAAAATCATATCCTGTTTAAAAGAAAGTCGAGATCTATAGTAATAATATCATTTAAAACTGAAAGAGAATCATCGTTTGTTGGTTTTTTTTCTGCTAAATTTAAAATGCGGTATTATTCAAAAAATAGTTTAAACATTATAGATTTAATAATGTATGTGTATAGATACTTTATGAAACCAATATATGTTTTTTCTTCTTCTTTTGTATATGATTAAATTGACACGATAAATACATTTTTTTTAAATAAAAAACTGAGATCTTACGCGCTTTTTTGAGATCTCCCAACTTTTGCGATCAAGTTTTGAGAATAATAACCACTTCACAACACTTCATGGCTTAATAAAATGGCTTCTGCTCATATAAATATAGTAATAATCGTTATATATGATGATGATGTACTTAAATATACTAACATTATTATTATTGAAAGCTAGACTGGCTACAATTACACTATTGTAATTGTATATAGTATACCGGGATGGTTGACATTTTAAAAACATCTTTTGGATTTCATTTGAAGATATTTTTTTTTAAACCGATAATAAATCTTCTGACTAGCATCACATTACTGGGAAAATAGAGTACATAACATGTGAGTGCTATTTTCGTCATAGAGAACATCAACGTTAATGTACAATTAGGATATTATTAAGTACTAATAACAATATAACAGTCATATATTAATACAAAATATTTCCAGAGTAACATGAAAAAGAACAAGGATTATACTGGACACTTAAAATATTATTATTGCAATTTTTACATATACGTACATTGTTAATCAAACAGCAGCAACAGCAACAACAACCGTCAATTTTTTTATTTTCGTGTGGCACCAATTTTATGCATATATACTTACTACACTACAACATCAAAGGTTGTCAAACAAGAATATCGTGTGATTGATCAACGGATGATATTTTTGGAGCCGGATTGTATTCGTAAGCTGGACCTGCTGAATATGCTTTCTTTGAAGCGACTGTTGCACTGATCCCAACATTCTTTGCAAGTGGGGAATCGGCCATCTGCTGCTCCACAACGCTAACCTCGGCTGATATCACTTGGTCAATAGATGTTGAGATTGCCAAGAGCTGGTCCACAGTAACCTCAGCCATACCGGCTAGTCCTGACGCAAGCTTGGTATCTTGACGTCTCATTCCTTTCATTGCTGTGTAAATTGCAGATGCTGCAATCAGAGACGGCTTCCATCCAACAAATCGGGGTTCTAACGGAAAACAAATTTGGCCATGAATTTCATATTTCAATGTAACCCAGTATAGTGATTAAGTAACAAGATTAACTGTGCAATGGTTTACCTGTGTAACATAAAGAGATGAAAGTAAGCGCATGACGGCGAATCAGTTGGCCATACTTATTGCCAGGACTGTAGGCTTGAGTAGGGCTTCGACTAAGTATGAAATCAACAAAGTCATGGGCAGTAAGAATATTGACGTCCCAGTTGAGTTGAGACAAAACGACCAGTTCCCAAGTCTGCAAAACAAAGAACAAAAAACGGAAATTAATTATCATCATCATCATCACAAGTACAAAAATATCATATTATCCATTCAACCAATCTATGTATATATGGAGTGTGTCATGGAAAAAAAATTGAAGGTCTCTGATAAAAAGTGCAACAACCTACAAGGTACAAACGCATTAAGATTAAAGCAGTAGCAGAGCAGAGTCCCCTTCAAACTTGCAGATGGGTAAATACCATACACGGGACGTAACGATTACTATCAAACAAGCAAGCTAAAAGGATGAGCAAACCGGATGAGTAGTAGCACAGCGCTGCTCAATACATGGTAAAAATTAAGTCAAGCCAAAAAAAAGTCAGGCAAATTAAGGAAATAAAGAAAAGACAAGGTAAAGAAGACTCCCTTGATAATATATACATGCATGCATGCATGCAGCAAGAGTAGCAGCAACTTCACCAGCGAAACGGATATGATGGTTAAGGTCCACTGGTCACAATGGGGTCTGGTGTCTCTCTCTAGTTAAAAGAGTGCATGAAAATCCAGGCAAGAAGCAGATGTACATATGCAAAAAGTATATAATTATTGTTGGATAAAGTGAATTTTTATACCAACTCCTCAAGTTTCAGGATAAGTACTTTTACATGCTTCATCATTTCTACAAGAAAAAACCTGAGCTTACTCCTTTCCTTTTCCAGGAGCAGCAGCAGCACTCCAAGTACTTACCTTCTATTATTATGAGGATGATGACGTACACACAAGTGGCGAAGAAGAGCAAGCAGAAAAAATAATAACAATGCTAGAGGAACAAGATTCAATGATATGCCCTAATAATAATAATAGCAATATCCATAGACATATTCACATTCTGATATATAGGTAAAAGGATAAGTAATATGGCATCTATTTCGGACCATTTCCTTTTTGCCCCATCCATCCGCTTCATTTACGCTTTATGCAAGTTGCCTTATAAAAAATAAGAAATCATCCTTCCTTTCCATTCATGGAGAATTTTTTTTAAACATTATGTGCATCATTTTTACATCATTTTATAGAGGAGCCACTAGCACCTACAAACACACAAATGATACAGTTTTCCAGAGTATAGTAGCATATTATATCCACCTGGTTTTTTGTCTGCTGATGTAAGATCTTAGTTGGTTTGTAGTTGAGATTAGCTGTCGAACGAAACAAAGAAAACCAACTACAACAATAAGAGGAGTCATCGGTCAAATTCAAGGATCTTTGGTACAGTTTTTTTTTGCTTAAATGTGAATATTCATATTCATGTCAGTTTACCTTCCTTTTTTTCTTCTTTGAACTAGTTTTGTTTGTATGATGATGGAACATATGTTCATTCAACGTTCTTTCCTCCCACAGGATTTTCATATGATATACATATAAAACCTTAGAAGCATTTATTAGAGGTAGTAAGTAGTAGCATGTGGGTAGGTGCATTTTACTTTTATTATATTTGTATATAAACTGGTAATGATACACAGACAAAGTAAAAGTAAATGATTGTTGTCAGTACTTATATAAAAAACATGTAAATACTTTTCTGATGATCCTGCTGATGTGAATCATCATCTCTCTCAGAAAATTGGATAAAAATCGTGAATAGGGAAAAAGAACAAGTTCTCATACAATCTCATAATGCCCTCATGGGTTTAGCCCATCAACCACCAAGTACGTGCGTGTTTGTAGCCTGTAGATTATTGATATAAATCCCATATATGTAGGTATACAACAAAGAGAGGTTGAAGAAGATTATTTCCGACAAACTGTCAATAGAACTAACTAATTTTTTAGACTACATTGTGGTTTTACGAGTCTTTAAAAAAAAAAAAATGAACAAGTAGTGGGATGAGAAAGTTTTGCAGTGGTTGTTGCTGTTGTGTGCATTTAAGTAGCTGTTGTTTGATTTTGATTTTTAACCAAGAGCCACGCCACGACAGGATACCACATGAGATCAACTTTTCTCGTGTTGTTTTGCTTTTGTATTTAAATTTATATGAAAAAAAAATCAGGCATTGCGAACTTTTCAGAATGAAAAAAGGTGAGGAGATGCTCCTATCCTGTGTTTTTTTTAAAATGTTAAGTAAGTTGAGTTTTGTTTACAAAGCCAACACCTCATTTTCCCACAGACAGACACACAGGACGAGTTTGATGCTTGGGATGGGATGATAGGTATATTTTGATTTGCATGCACGAACCACAAAGAAACCCCTTCCCTTTTAAATTAGAACATCAACGGGATATGCTAAATTACACACTCTACTAACTGGAAAGTATTTTCGTCACTTTTCTAGCGATAATTAGCTTTCATTGCCGTCATCAGCATGATCCTTGTCTCGTTCAGTTGAACAGTACAGTGCAGTGCCTGCATTTTGGATGGATGATTAAGGCACCTTTTGATAATCTTATTTTCTTATACTTGCTCTCTTGCTGGATAAAGAAGGTAGAATGGTAGCATTGTCGTGATGTGTTGGAATTGGTATGTCGGAGGAAAGGGTATCTTTTTTTTTGTGAAACCCTTGAGTCTGCTCGTTCCCATGATAAAAAGTGTCAATGCACTGTCCGTAATGACCATGTTCCTTCCATTATATCAGCATAATCATCATCACAATCACCATTTCATCCATCCTCATCATACGTTGCATGTCGCACATCATCATTCATCATCATCCTCCACCGCCGCATGTATGTATGTGATGCAATGTACGCGTAGGATCGGATGGTTCATCATCAAGATCGCAAAGAACCCTTTGCATGGTCCTCTCTAACAAAAAAAGCTCTCAAGTTCAGCCAACTTTTTTTCATGGACACCACTTACTATCAGCAAGTTCATGTTTTCATCCAACAAAACTCTTCCCTTCTCTATTTCTCTCTCCCTTTATAACAAACAACATTAAATATTCTCTACTCAATAGATTGTATTTATAATGAAGGTGCTCCAACTTCCTGTCTCTGAAACATATCAACTGGGTGCTACTACTACCGTTGCTGCTCCTCTCACCGTCCTTTACTGCAAGAGTTATTGAAAATTACAACAAAGCCCAACTATTTTTGTTGCTTAAACAAAGAAGGAGGGTTACATTTCCAAATAATAATAAAAACATGGCCAATGCAATGTTGAATCCAGAGATCAGCCCAGCTGTGCGGAATTTATTCCGGGGAGACAAAAAAAAATATTCGGAGTCGGAGTGCACCCCAATAATGCCTATACACCAGCAAACAAAGGTGCTAATCAAGCAAATGTCTCTCTCCAATATTTGTACTTTGTACAATAAAACGTGTATAATCAAATTGGGGATCGGGTGGTTTCGCTTGGGATCTGTTTACTCTTACATACATACACAATCCAAACAGGAAAGGTTTTTTATTATTATTATATTTAATATTATTGATTCCTCCGGACAAGTTTCATCTTTCGATCTTTTTTTCTTGAAAAGCAAAAATTCTACTTTTATCTGCAAAGCTCCAGCAGCAGCAGCAGCAGCAGTCCAGTTCATCCCTTTTTTGTGCAATGCCATGTGCCTTAATTGGCTTGCCAGAAGTCATAATAATTTTTGCAACATCTTGCGATTTGCTCAGACTGACCCTTTTTTCAAAAGTAAGTCAGTAGAAGATGTGGGTGAACCGGTATATATTTATTATTTGATGTGGCTATTTTATGGCCAGATGATGAGAAAACCAACTAATTATTGCGGTTTGCAAATGTGCCTTTTCTAGTAGCTAAACGGTGCTTGGAACCTGTAATTTTTGTGTTAAAAAGTATGTCTCTATTTCATTTTACATGATGCATTTCATTTTCTTCTAAAAAAACGCACCAATATTGAGCAACATGTGTAGATTGGTGGCGAAATTTCCATTTTCTTTGAAAATACATGTTTTATGTACACCAAATGGGAATACTCAATTTGTATCGGCGGCCATGAACTGTTACTCTTTATTTTGAAGTGGCCAAAACTGCAAATGTTATCCTTTTTTCTGGATTTCCAGCACCTGCATGTAGCCCTACAAATTTAAGTTCATCTACCTGAATATATAGGCTAAATTACTCTACCAGATGAAGTAAAAAAAGTATTTTTTTTAAAGTAGTAATCATTTTTTATAAAGATAATCTTTTTTCCTGATGTAATGAGTTGAAAGTGAGGTATTAAAGCTGACATGCTGCCATAAAGTAAAAGGATACCCGAGTCAACTTCTTGTAACTGGCTGGAGGAATGGTAATCATGATGATGATGATGATGATGGTGGTGGTGGTGTGCGCTCACACAAGCATGACGTTGGGGTGGTATGAAGAAATAACAGGAGGAAATCAACTTCCACTTTACTTCGTCGTCGTCGTCGTCATTGCAATAGTCGTCGTGAAAATTTTACTTTTCTTTCTACATGCTTTGTTGTAGTGTGTTGTAGATGTAAGGATGAGTGGGAGTAAAGGAATAAAAGACTGAGTGCATACGTTTTGCTATCTTTTACGTTCTATCCCTAGATTCCCTACTCATGCCTTTTTCAAAGAAGGTGGAGGAACGGAAGATGGCCAATTAGAAGACAATACAATATTGTTATAATAATGTTGATATGAGATGAGCGGATGGTAAAATGAATATTATATTATACATAATATATCAAGCTTAGTTATTTGAATGGTTCAAGTGGAACCAACATTTTTTATTATAGAAAAATTGGCATTGACTTTTTTCTGTTGAGTTGAACACTATTTTATCATCATTGCATGACACTTGGTATACATAGCTACACACACTCCAGCCAGCGAACCAGAAACCAAGGTACATTTTTTTATCATCAACCACGCTATTTTATAGTGTAAAACGTGTACACTTGTAATCATAATCATCAGTAAAAAAAAACTTGGGACTTAAAAATTTGAGCGTGGCATTAACTTGAAGAAGAGAAAAAAAAAGTAGTGTGAGAAAGTTCTGTTTGAGCAGATGCGCATAATACATACGTGAGTGGAGTGAAGACAGGTGCTAGCAGGAGGACAAATGATAACAATAATGATAATGAAAGTGTTAAATGCAGAAATTACGGGAAGAAAAAATAGTATGTATAATAATAATAATATTTAAGTAGAGATTTAAAAGAGAATATTTTTTTTGTATAATGTTTGGCTGCGACAAATTGAGAGAGAAAAACAGACTTTTTTAAAAGAAAATTATCATATTAACGCATCATTTAATGGGCTTACCCGCAGAGACTGTATTGGAACGCTGCTGTCCGTGTACCAGGAGAGAAGCTCAAGAGAGAAGTGGTTGCACTGACGAGATTTGGAAGCCAGAAGGAGACACACACAAGCGATCATTTGAAGCTGCTCTTTTTTTATGTTGCAAGTGGCAAGAAATTGGTCAAGAATTCCAACTGCTAGTGGGAAAACTGCTTCATCACACCGCTGTTCCTCACAAACCTGCAATAATAATCATAAAAAAATATTTAAATGAACCGTTCATAATGTAAATTTTTCTTCTTCTTTTTTTTACCGATTTATGTAGCCAAAGGCTGTGTATGAACAAGCCAGTATTAAAAAAAACTTAGATTTTATATATTTGTGTTTACAGTAATTCTGATGTTATTTCTATTAAAAAAAATTGAGGTTCTCCAGCAGCATATTTTTTTAGCATTAAAACATGCCTATCTAATCAATATGCTTCGATTTTTTTTTTCATATTATGTATTTTCTTCATCACTTTAGGCGTACACGATTTTTTTTATACATGTTTTGATTATATATGGGCAACCACGAGGGATAACGGTTTAACTGTTTATCATAATAATTCGTCCAGCATTCTTTTTAAAATTCACAGATTTCAGATTTCTAAGTACTCAACCAAGCGATTTGATTAGAGGAGTCATGTGTATATATTATGCATCATGACCTATCACGCTCAATAATTTTTTTTTAAACCCATATAATATTGTATCATCATGCTTTTTTATTATTTTCACCATGTGCTCACCCAGCTTTCAAGATGCTGAAACCAAATACACAGTCTCGTAAGTTACCAATTCTAACATCTTTTTTTTCTTCTTCTTGATGCAGTACAGTCAGTGTATTTGCTCAAGGCATATCGCATACACAATACGCTTAATTTATGAATTAACCCTTTGGTCAAAATTTTTTCAAGATAATTTTTTAGGTCGTTGTTTTTTCTCTGCTTCTATATTTTATGAAAAAATGATATGAATGATTGTACGCAACTACCATAGTGTTCCTTTTCATACGCCTACTTACAAAAAAAATAAAGCATTGCAAAAGGTCAGATAAAAAAAAACAGGTAATCACTGGATAAAAAAAATATAACCCAATCGATTAGAGATGATTTTTTTTGTAAATGCATGATCGATGGATTTAGTGGTTAAACATCCCTTTATCTGGCTCATTTACATATTATTATTATCATCATCTTATGTAATTGTATTATCTATATCGGTAGGTTATACGAACACCACCAGTATCATGATCATCATAATCACGAGGCACGCATGCGTCCTGCGCTAATGCCACCCTGACTTTTTGTTTCTTGGGTGTACTAGGATGCCGTTGAATCTGATCCGACGACGACTTGTAGTAGTGAAAAAAACATGCACATGATTTTCTTCACGATCGAGCAATTTAACGTGTTACATGTTTTTCTTTGGCTTGGATTTGGGATCTCTCTCTGGTACATAATGCGCTGCTACTCTTTTAGGATCAGCCCTTTTTTTTAAATGAAAATCGGAAGTGGTGAAATGGAAACATGATACAGTGATGGTGGTGGTGGTGTCGTCGTCGTGACATGTATGAAAATTATTGAGCGTGCATGCAGGTGCGAGAAGTTACAAGTAGGTAAAAAAATATCCTGATGAAGTGGAAACTTTAGAAACTTGTCTAATTATGACATCATTTACATGATTATTCTTGCATATCTACAAACACTATGAAATAAAAAGTTCTTGTGTGGCCTTTGTGTCGCGCTGTCTATTGTAACAATGTAACAACAGCGGATATATGTTTAAAAAAATAAGATGATGGAGAGTGTGAATAAATATGTATATAAAAATGTGAGCATTGCGTTTACCTCAAGCATCCATGATCCAACCAATTTTCTCATATACGGTAAAATGTCACTTTTGGAGTTTGTTGCAAAGTAATTCTTGGACTGATTCATCATGAACTCCAACGACTTCAATCGTTTCATCACTTCTGGATGGTGAAGAATAGCTGGGTCGAAAAATGACTGACAACCTTCCTCGCACTCTTCATCCCCTGACCTGTCCGAAGGGGATTCCAGAAGGCTGTCTGTGCGCTCCGAACACAACAACTCAGCCAATACTGGAATCCGAGGCTGACAACATGGGACTTCGGGAGTCTTATCCTCCGGAACACAATCACCCGTTGACATCATATTAGGCTGCATTTTGAATACTTTTTTTAAATAAATAAATACCTCAACGACAACAAAAATAACAACAAACAAATTCACTCTTCTTCAAAAATCGGATATATATTTTTTCACATATCAGTTAGCTCAACACACTTTCTTTTTATTTATCCCCGATAAAAAAAGTTTTCTTCAGTTAAGGTACAATCAACAATTGCAGCTTCTTTAAATCCTTCTCACTCCACCACACGTCAAGCACAAAAATTATATCAAATGAATCTTCTTTGCTCCTTCCGTCAAAAAAACGTGGAAACTTTGACAGAAATCTTGTACTTAATTCTCCTTGAAAGTATATTGGTGGTAGCTCCGATCCTTTACTGACTTTTCCTTCACACAACTACACTTTTAGGACTGGACAACAAAAAAACGGGGCACACAACACGAGAAAAAATGGTGAGCAACCGACAAGAGAACTCTAAGAAACGTGACTGCCTCAGAGAGGAGCTACTCAACAAGTGAGTCAACGTCCGTCTTGGCTTGTGTACTTATTACACTACGTCAGACACAAAAATAATATATAAGATGTTCACTTTTCTTCTTTTGCTCCTCGGGAGAGAGAAAAAAAAGGCAATGCAAGAAAGCAAGAGAGAAGAGTAAAACAGACGCTTTTGCTACTGCTGCAGCCTGCTGCTCAGATATGATCAAGTAAAAATATTATAGGGGATGGATGGATGGATGGATGGAAGGATGGATTGGGGATAGGGTAGTCAAAAGCAGTTTTTATTATGAATATGATGCAGCAATAGTGTATAGGTATTGCTGCTGGATGATGATGATGATGATAAGATGATATAATATATTATTATTATTTGTACATAGGTATGTATGTATGGCTTACCTTTAGAAATAAGCCACCCCATACAACAATGAATTGCTTACTACTACAACTGCAGCACTTACTACGTTATCATCATCATCATCATCATCATCATGCTTCGTTTTTTTCTTGGCCATATCTGCTCCAGTCTTATATATATGGCACGCGACTTTTACTCTCTCCTGCTTTTGGTCTACGTTTTTGGTTCACTATCTTTTTTTTTCTGGAATCAAACGGGATGCAGAGTTTCCCTGCCTGAAAGGGGAGAAAAAAAAATAGTTTCACGGCATTACTATTGTTTGCATGTTGATACATATATTGTAGATGTTGTCGCTAGATATTGTGCATAGGTATATTTGAAACATTCAACATGCACAATGTATGTACATGAAGTTAGCTCTTTCCTGGGCGGCATGGCATGGCAATTTAGTAGTGTTTGTTTGATTCTTTTTATGTAACCTATATTTTTTTGTATATGTATACGTATTTACGATTTTGTCGTCCGTCCGGTGCAATTATGGTTTTGGACCAGCAATAATCGTAAAGATCAAGTGCCCCCACAAAGTCGGTTTTTTTTGGACTCGCTGCCAAATTTAGATATGTAGACAGGGGAAGGGACAGAACAAGGTTTTAGCTCTTATGAGATCAGTTATTATGAGAGCTATGATATGAAAATTTTTTCAAGGTGTGAGGAGTTCATATCGTAGTTCATAGTCCCCACACTCATTATATTATTATGAGTTCACAGTCCCCCCAAAACTTTTGGCTTGTACATGCGCATATTTGCATACAAAAATTGTGCAACTCTCATTTTTAAGTCATTCACTCATATGAGCACAAATGAGGCACGTCTTTAACTCATTCAAATTAGTTATAAGACGTGTATGCAAATATATTGGAGCCATCATTGCTACTTCCATTGCTGATATTCCTGTTCAAATCAGAGGCCGGCTCTAAATCTTCTTAAAAATACACACAAACATACAAAAAAAAATTTATTCGTGCAATGCTAAACAATTCATTTTTTGTCAAATAATTTTTTATATCGTCTAACATATATCGTCGTGCCATATGAGTATTTAAATACTTTTACAATGGCATTCGCAAGTTTTGTGTTTCATGCAATCATGTAATAATAATTCCCCACCTAGGTATATTGAGTATATTTGTGCATATGATGATGACGACGAGTCCAGGATTTCATGCTGATTAAATTAAATACCACAGATTCCAATGCTATTTTTGTGAATTGTCCCTTCCAGAAGCGCAGCAGCAGACACAGTAGCAGGGAACAATTTTTTTTTTGTACTCATGCATGGCTTGAATCAGCTGCCCTTTAAAAATAGAATTCTTGTGCTAATGTCCATTTATTCATCCTGCCTCAACGCAACGTGACAATATTACTTTTATCAGTCCCCTTTGATCTGACTTGATAGAGAGAGAAAAAAAGTGAATGCATGCAACTAACTCCAGTAATGTCTGTAAAGTGGTAAGGGAAAGCCTTAACCTACCTTTGCATTGCAAAGTTTGTCAAAAAAAAATATGGGAAGGGGTCCAATCCAACATATTCTTCTTTTTTTTGTAAGCACAGTTAAGTTGAATAGAGAAGAAGCATGCGAGCATGCATTGGCATCACACATTGAATGGTGAAATTGTTATTATTATTGCCAGGGAGCCCTAGACTTGGGGTCGTTTAGAACTTTTGAGAGAGAGATGCATTATCATCACAATTTTTTTTTGTAGTGGCTGCCGTTTCGTTATAAAAGTAGAGCTATGTTGTGTCGTGTTCCCTTGTTTAATGCAAGCAAAACCTTCACACATGAATTCGAACCAGTTTTGTTGAATTTACAAAACAATAGGCCAGGTGTTCCAGGTTCGGAAGCTTCTCTCTCTCTCGCTCCTGCTGAAGGGAAATCTTTTTTTTTTCTTCAGTCTGCGTCTACTTTTGATATTAGTAACAACTAGGTATATAACCAACATATATGCACGTAGGTATGTACACTAGGACGCGAGGTTCATTTGATAATAATAATGCTCCATCCAGGTCTCCGATAAATAACGTTGCATGGTAGATTAATGTATGAAAAAACTAGTAGGAGCATTGAGCAGCATCATCATCATCATGCATTGCTATTTGATGAGGGATTGTCCTTTAAAACGAAAGCGAGTTTGCTGTAGAGAAAACCCGAAAATGTAAGCTTGGGGCTTCCTGACACTACAGTAAACCCGTGGCATATTATACTACTGGCGCATGCGTATATTCTGATCCGAAATATATACAGCAAAAATGGGTAGCCATATGTACAATTTAGAAGAATATTTACAAAGCATTGTCTTTATGTTGACCTTATATATATTTATATATCCCTAATATACAAACACACAATGTGTAAAACGGGAATCATCAGAGAAATATCCCCTTCACCCTTTAATCGCTGGATCATCCCTATCATCATCAAACTGACTCATTATGATGTTGATGTTGATACCCGTGTGTGTGTGTGTGTGTGTGTGTGTGTCTTCAACAAACAGTGAAAAGGAATAAAGAAAGACGCTGACGCTGAACACAACATATGGCATACATACTACACAGGGATAATTAAACAGAGTTCATCATCTGCTCTCGTCGGACTTTTAAATTTCCTAGTTTCTTCACACCGAGCAATGACATGGACACCTTTTGGCTACGTGTGTTTACATATTTTTTTACGTTTTGCACGTAAACAAAGAGAAAACTGATCAACAAAGCTTTTCACATGACTACACACAACATTGCATATTATTAAAGTTTTATAATGGACATGATGGGTACAGTCATCATCATAACTAAATTTATAGTTTTCATCATAAAATTTTGAAATATTGTATTAAATTGCAGAATCGTGCAAAAATGGATCGTAATTTATCCGCTGGATACACAAGGCGGATATAGCTCAAAATTACTTTTTATAATTAAAAAAAAATACAAAATGTTAAGGAAAACTCTTGAGATAATTGTTGTCTTGGAAGATATTTTACAAAAGTACATCTTTGATTTTTTTTATTATACACACCACACACCGAGGAGGAGTTTTATGAAAGTCTCAAGACATTGTAATTTTTAAATCGTTAAATTTTTTTATATCCTTTTATACTTACATTAAACATAAATACGTACACAAAATGAATACAAAGGTTGCGTGCACATAAAGAGCAATTAATTTTAAAATTTCTTACGGTACTTAAAAGTTTTATGAATTACAAAAAAATGTGACTGTAAGTAAACACATGAAAAAATTGACAACTGGCTCTGATCATCATGGTGTCCTGCATTGTTAAAGCCACCTGTGGTCAGTTGTGCGTTGTAAATATTTTGGTTCCTTTATGTGTGTTACGTAAGATTGCAACTTGCAACACATTAAAAAAAAGGTTGAAAGACCTGTGTGTTTGTGTGAATGTGAATGCACTAATTGTATATGAATGTGTCTCATAACGACATAAGGCGAAAAAAAGAAAGAAATTTGATGTAATCCAGTAACAATAATATTGAAATGATGATGATAATAATGATGGGAGATGTGAAAGCAGGGGAAAGAAAAAAGATAACATATTGCAAATATCACAAGGAAGAAGAAGAAGAGCAAAAAAACACATGTTGAGTGCTGCTGCTCTCTCGGATGAGAGGTCAAGACACGGAAGCTTCTTCTTCTTCTTTTTTTTTTGCTGAACAAAGAAGCGTCGTCGCTGAGTCCAGTGGAGAGATAGAGTCTTGTCCCAAAAAAACAAAACCACACAACAACAACAGACGGTGAAGATACAAAAAAAATGTAAATACGGTAGTGAAAGGATGGTATATAAATATGCATAGGTATCAGAAATCGATTTTTATAAAATTAGTAGCCAAGGAAATAGAAATAAAAATTATTTACATTTTGTGTTCCTTAATGCAAAGAGTGGTACTTATTTAATACAACAGAGAAGAAAAAAAGCATGTAGAACTGTGAAATAAATGATAATTATGCTTTTTATTGATACAATTTTTTTTTCAATTCGTGTTAGCCTTAAAAAGAAAATATTACATGCTATATCATCATGAGCACATGTTCAACTATGTGTGCATACACATTTTTCTCGAAAACATCTTTAGACCATGCTTTTTTTGAGTCTACGTTGTTGTGTCAGAGGTTCATGTACGCTGCTGCCCCAAGATCCAGTTTTGCATTTTACTACGAAAAATGATCTCAGGCGAAGCGAGTAAGCACATGGCAGATGGGTGAATAAAATTGACCAGTGGGATTAACCAAACACTTGGACCAACGTTTACATCTAAATTTTTTTGCTAACCATAAAACCAATAAGTAAATGCAAACTGGTATCATAACTTGCATATAGGCAAACATATCATTTATATGTGCATATATACCTAGTATAATATATTTAAATGCAATAGTAAAAAAAAGCGTTACTGCAACAACTTTGACAAACACATTTACGTGTGGCTACAAATATATTCACATTCTCAGTAAAATAACGATCTTTTTTTTTTTTTTTTTGTTTCATGGTTTGTTGTCGGTTGCGTCTGTCTGTATGCTGCCCAATTACACTCACTTATATCGCTTATCTTAATATTAATATGCGATTCGGTGGTTGTTGCTTCATGGTGTGTCGTGTCGGACCGGTTCTACTTTTTTCCAGTTACATTTCATTCGGGTAATAAGAGTAGCAAATAAGCTCAGAGATTTCATCCTCAATCCTCATCATTATCATTTTCATTGTCAGTTAAAAGTAAAATTGCAAGAAGCATGATTCCTCGTAGTAGCAAAGCGTTGTATGTATGACAACAAGATAAATTGATACACTGGAAAAAATCTTGCATAGGTGATAGGTATGCAGAAAATATATCTATTAGATTTGACATGATGTTTTTCAGATTTTGTGTAGGTATCAAAATTATGCATATCGGGTTTTCGGGTGTATCGATTTTTGTTTTATAAACTTTAAACTGGTTATTGTTATGCAGGATTGGAAATAATGTTTTCGTCGTCTGTGGCTACATCTTGGAGTCTTTATTCCGGGGACATTTAAACGTGTTTTGATGCATGAGTAATGTGATATATAAACAATTTCGGGTATTTCAAAGGAACAGAGATCGTCGACAGGAATTTAGCACGTCATTAGTCACAAGTTATTTAATATGTTATATTTCCAGGTATTTAAGTGTTCTGTCAATAGCATCCAACTTAAATTTAAAAAATAAATAATAATAAGTTGTAAAAATCAACCTTTTACTCATTTGTATATGCTGGAAGTTCAACAACATTTCATGTTGTTATATAAAGAAGCTAATTTTCTCCCCTAAATTATCTTCATGTAGGCGTAAATTGGCATGTAATAATAATCAGGCGAATTAAAGATTGTCGCGCAGCACTCCCTCAAAATGAAGAATGCATTCAAACAAGACAACGACCTCTTTTGTAATTATCAATTAGCAAACGTTCATATTCTGGCTTTATGCAGGCTTGCTTTTTTTCATTCCCTACGCATGCCTTATGTTTACCATGATCATGAGCACTTGCGCATTGTAAAAAGAGCAAAAACAGTAATGCCGATTCAAGTAAGCGAAAAGCGTTGGCCTTGTTCTTACATTAGTGATTATTAGCCAAAAAGAAATGATCTTTCTCCCTGTAACAAAAAAGACCACAAGTCACACGCCCACTTATGAAATGAGATGATCATATTATTATTATTTTATCATCATACACCATCGGGCATTCTGTTCCGTCAGACTGTAAATTGACACATATTGTGAATCAGTCCTTTTGCTTTTGTTTACGAAAGAGTATAATGACCTCCAATTCAATTCAATGGAGATAGCATATCTTCCTTATCATCAATATGGATAAAATTGGCACAAGTAGTATAACAACGACAACAACAGAAGTTAGCAGTGTGAGTGAGTGACCTGTAAAATACATTATTAAATTCTCATCTCTCTGGCCACCAGGTTACAAAGGAAGTGGCGAAAGCGATAATGATATTATTCTGGGGCAACACGGTCCAACTTACATGCTATAACAACAACAACAACAACAACACGGCAGTACTAGTAGTAGTGGTCGCGTACGAAAAACAAGGAGTCAGGTCGTGTGCCATCACATCAAAGGACGAGTGTTGTTGCTCTCTTTTGTTGACTCGTGCTCATCATATGGCCCTGCTTCAATTAGTACGTAGCCAAATTGTGTTTTTGTTTTGGATGTAGTTAATCGAAATATCCCTTTTATGCCCACACAACACTCTCAAGCAATTTGGTATGCTTACTAACTGTATATTCATATCATCATCATCATTATCCCATTCTTCAGCAGTTGTGTATTTCGTACATTGCTTAATATATTTTTGAGCGATGATTTCCGGTGTACCTCCTGTCTACCGTAGCCGAACTGCATATACGTATATAGGGTCGGCACAAGAAAAAAATAAAAATAAACTGGATTCATTTAGTCACTCCCACTATTCAAATTGGACCACTATTTTATGTTGTTACGACGGACGGACATCAAATTGAAAGAAAACGGGATATTATTACTGCTCTTTTTTATCTTAAATTATTGCAATGAAAGCGGAAGAGTAGAAGCAAAAGCAGCATAATAAAATAAAACCCTGTGTAATTGCATTTACTGCACACACTTTTTGGATTTCATCTGCTCCTTCTTCATACGTCAACTAGATTAAGTGGACGGAAAAGGGAAGAAAAAAAAAGAACTTTATTTCATTGTTGCATCTCGCCTACACGTTTCCTCCGCAACAAGTCATATTAAACCATTTAGATATAATACAAAAAATACGCAACGCACTCACAAAGGATCTCGGGAGAAAAAATTGTCACCTGGAAGAAGTGGGGAAAATATGGTTAAATAAAGTATATCTCACTATCCGCAAAGCATGAAAAGAGAAAAGGATAAAAAAAATGATGTTGGCTGTGTCTAAAGAAAAAGAAATGGAACTCGCTTTTGATTCAATATATAAAAGGCAGTTACATAATAATACAATTTTTTTCTTGCGCAGCGCAGAGTACAGAGAGAGACAGGCAGACGGTCAAATTCAATTCATCTTTTTTCCTCTATCCAAAACCGAGCCAAACAAGAGAGAGATTCCTAAGGATATTGAAACCATCACCGTGCATTGTTGTTGTTCTTGAACATATTCAATGCAGCCACACTTCTTACTCCAACGCATCTTCATGACGGATTTGTAAAATTGATGAAAAAAGTGGAAGCAACAAGGATGAATTGTTGAATGTCAACAACTGTTGATTTGACACAACTGCATGTCATGATCCAGTGCAGCAGTAAGTAAAATCACAAAACGCACACAAACGTAAGTAAAATCAGCATAATGTCTTGCAGCACAACTTGAAATTTCTTTAGGTCAAAACAGAGCAACTGTCGCAAACTGTTCTGTTGCATAATAATAATAGTCAAAGGTCCGTAAAAAGCATTCTTGACCATTCATGAAGTATTCTTGTAAGAAACTCCTTTTTTGTCAAAATGGACATAATCCTTGGTCGAAAAAAAATGTCGAAACAACTTTGTTGTTCAATTGTGACAAAAAAAAAACTTTGCATTCTTACAAAAAAAACAAGGAAGTTTTTTTTTGGATTGATGTATGCAATGCTAATGCGTTGGACAAATCAGTATGTTTTACTTTAACAGAGTACATTAGGAAGTATGAAAAGAATAAAGAGGTATGTGGAAAAAAAGTTTATCTTATTACCTCAATGTATGTACAATATCGGGATTACGAAAAATAGGACAATAGGTTGTTAAAGAAAAATGAAAAAAGTAAAAAAAAAAGAACAAATGACTGACTTGTTTTGTTTATCTGGAAGGTATTGTTGTTATTTGCACAGTGTAGTGTAGTGTAATGTAAAGTAGGTGAAGAAGAGTAAAAAAAAGAGAGACAAAAGAAAGCAAGTTGTTGTAGGTAAAGACAATAGATAAGAAGAAAGAGTAGAGAGAGATGAGATGAGTGGTGGTGTTGTGGAGCTCTGAAGGCTGCTGGATTTCCAGCTGCAGGTTTTTAAATATCGAAAGTGGTTTTTTTTTGTTCCCTGCTTAAAAAAATACAATGTACAAGTCATCTTCAGTCTAATGGTAAGTCAGTTTATGAGGACCTCTGCTCTTTAAATGTCCCCTTTTTTATATTATGTATTTAAATCACCTGCTGGTATAATACTTAAAATATAACGGCGGTGGTCGTCGTCTTAAACATACTTAAACGTAAACAATTTATACTATTATACTCCAGCCGTAATTAAAGTCCCTGTTTTATTCTAATTTTTTTTAAATGGAAGTAGAGAAAGGTGGATTTCTTGTGAACTCAATTGTTAGTTGTTTTTTTTTTCGTTGGAAAATAAAATAAAATGAATGAAATCCATTTATTGCGTACAACAACCAGCTCTCAAATTTTTTGTCAAGTATGTGCCTTTTTTTAAATTATGTATTTCATGTAAATGTAAAGTGTTGTGTAGAAATACAAAGAGCAAGTATGCGTCAATGATTTCTTGTTTTTTTTTATTCAACCGAATTGTTATTGTAATAATATTCGGAAAATTCAGCCACTACGCATGAATATTTATGCACGCATGCACATGTTTGCTTAAAGCCTTTTAAAATAATATTATATGGACCTATAATAACCACCCGTAAAATCCCGCATGTGCTCTCCGCTCTCCTTCTGAGTAAGCTAAAATTCTCTGGAACTAACATCAAGTTGTGAAAATGGTTGGGCTTTCATATAAAAAAAGAAGACAAAAAGCCAGGTAGATTTATAATGAAGCGTAATATTGTATATAGTATGCTTTAAATGAGCAACAACGAAACAACGCCAAGTTAGATCCTGCTCTGCACCATGCCCTTCAAAAAAAATTAAATGATTAACAGCTGTCATGGGTAATATTGGACTGTTTTTTGAGCACCGTATTTTTTTATGACATGACATAACACAACTGTGCTGAAAGTGTAGCGTAGAGGAATCTACGACTACTGTTGTCAGTCTGCTTATCAACAAAAATATATTACGATGCATATTGTATAATTGTAAGTGTAGTGTATGTATACCTAACCCTACCCAAGTGCGTAAGAATATATATAGCCAACAAAACAGACCTGTTTTTTTTACCAGCCCAGCTCAAGTTGATTTTTAAACTGAGGCCTCCGCACTTGAAAAATTGGGTATATTTTAATAGCACCATCTATATAGGTAGGTATATGAATATAATTTATACATTTTTTTAACAAAAAAAGTGTTGGATAAGAGAACACAATAATATGCAAAACTTTATATATACTTATATTAGTAGGTATACACATGTGCTGGGCTTCATAAAGCATATTTTTATTTTTATTATTATTATTTACTCATCATTGAAGTATATAGGTATTATATATGAGTAATGGTCGCTTTTATAGCAAGACCTTTTGGTACACATGCATATTATAGGGCCGAAAAATGCTGGTGCTATGCATAGCCATCCAGTTGATTGACTTCTAAAACGTCAAAACCGAGATACCACCTGGCACCTGGATATTTATTCTTTTTTATGCCACAATACGGTAGCAGCAGCAGCAGCAGCAATAGCACCTCTCATCCCTTTTGACAATGAACCTCACAAATACAAAAAACTGGGATACTGGTTTGCTAAGCCAAATGTACTCTTTTAAAAAATTATTGTTGGTGCATTTTAAAATATATATAATGTACTGTGGCACATTTTGGAAGTTATATATTTAAGGATGCTCACATATTTTCATGCTTGATTTAAAAAAAAATACATTTGATTATTAATTCGACTTTTGACTCCTAAGACGACATTAATATTTTTTAAAAATCGTCAAGATTTTCTGCAAAACAGATTACAACGAATTTTTAATTAAAGATGAAAATGTTTGGCCAGTTTTTGTAATCTGGCAAACTGACCTTCCTTCAGTTTGGTGGCAGACCATTCAAAAGCTTAACCTGGCTTATACGAACTTTAAAAAAGGATGAAGAAAAAGAATTGAAGTTTTACCAGTAAAATGAGACCTTCAAGCAGTAAATGACTCTGTTAGTTTTGTCTAGTTAGGAATAAACAAGTAGAATTTAGTAAATTTATTTCTAGTTTTATTGAGCCACACATGTCGCAAAATACAAGTTCAATCCTTTTCATAATAGAAAATGTTAAAAAGGTGCGTTTACCTTTCGCTCATTCCTTTCGATCAGTATCAGTAGCATTACCATGTCGTATTGTTCTTGTGTGTGGAGTAAAATGACTCACACAACAATCCGTCGTCTCTGCGATACCTTTTGCTCATCATCATATCCTAGTAATCATTATTACCATTTGAATACCAGTGCGTATATACCTCTGTACGCTATTCAGTCAGAGAGAATAAAATAAAAACCAAAGAACCAATTATTCCCTTTAACCTGGAGGATCCCAAGTTCAACCAAAACCAAACCAATATATGTTTATGTATTCTAAAAAGTGAGCTTTTATTTTGCTTGATGATCCGTCTCTCCATCCTCGGTATAGTATAGTAGCTAGCAAGTACGTGTTTTTTGTTTCGTAGTAAATGTAACGACATGTGCGTGCAATTATTCTTCTTGAACCACACCGCTCTCAATCCTATTACTACTACAGACAGATACTACCATCAAAAATATTCTTACGCATCAGGATTTTTGGTTGTAAAGTTGAAGAGTTTTAAAACCTTTAAACTTTTTTTTTCTCTTCATGATATTTGGATGATGATGATGATGCTGACGGTGGAATGATCCATCTTCCCCCCGAAGATGTTGTTGAATGGGCATAAATGAGAGAGAGAGAGTGTGGTCTTGTGCACTTGGACTGGTCTGGTCTGACGAGTGCAATATATTTTATACTACTACATAATAGTATGGTAGCAGTTGCATGTATGTGGTTGTTGTGGATGTGATTACTATACAGGAAAAAATGACAACATTTATTCAACTGTTCATTTTCAATGAAAAACCTTTTTTTGAAGCTTGTATTTGTAGAGTATGTAGTAGTAGTAGTAGTGGTGGTGGTGGTGGTAGTTGTAAAATGAAGGATCTTTAAATGTCTTCTTTTTCAAGTAAAAATGTGTTGTAGTACATAAACGTAAATAAATGACGTGTTTATATAAATAATATGCTTAACTACGTGTATATATACCTAAGTCACCGCTAGAAAAAAGATGCAGGGCTCTACACAAAAAGTAGTCCCTTTAAAAAAAGGTTCATATAATATGCATCATGATGATGATGATGATGAATGCAATACTTAATGCAACTTACAAACGTTTTCTTGAGTAAAAAAAAATTCTTCATTTCCTTCTCTTTATTTCTTCTATTTACTTTTTAAAAAAATCTCTCTATAATATACATATAGTGTAGGTATATGCATGGGTATTTGTGTTTAAGATTTAAAAAAAAGATTCTTTTGCCGTCATCACCACCATCACCGTCTCGTTGTTTCGTCGCTATTATATTCGTGCATTGTGGATCTTCACGCAACACTGAATAATCATAATGTGCCGTGTTCCAGTTCATCATGATAGGGTGGTGGTGGTTGTGGACAAAAAGGGACCCAAGAAGAAGAAGAAAAAAAATGCATTCAAGGCCTTATAAATATTCTTTTCTTCTTCTTTTTGTTGAAAAAGACGCAGAGATCTTTTTCTTCAAAGTCTTATTCAATTCATTTCCGTACAAAAAAATGCTTGCATCTTTTTTTTTGCCTTGTTGTTTGGACCTTTAAAATCCTTCATAGAGAATAATAGTAAACTCAAGACGACGCGTTTGCGTCCTTGCAGTTGCAGTGGGCCATACCATACCATAATATGTATATATTCTTGAATATCTTCTTCAAGAAGAAAAAACTTTTTTCTTTTATTTTTTTAAAGGAGGAAAAGGTGTGATGATGAGACTCGAGGTTTTTATGTTGTTACGTAATGCATTATTCAACAAAAAAAGGTAGAGAGTCTGGCCACGTGGCTCAAAATACAATATACATTTTTTTTTCTTTTGAGAGACGCTATCCGTCACTACCATATACAACATTGTATTTGGGTTTTAAAAAAGCGGAGGAGGAAAGAATAAATAAAAATGCACACATACACACAAAAAAATGTTAGACCAGCGTATATAATCAAAAATACACATTTCCGTAGAGCTATATGCAACATGTATGTGTGTAAAATTGTCATTTTTTTTGCCGTATCATCTGCAATAAATATATACACAAACGTATGTATATGCACATATTGTACACATGCATCTGTGTGTGTGTGTAGAGAGATGATGAAAAGAAAAGCCCAAGAAAAAAATTATTTGAATGGTCATGGATTTTTAAATCTTTTTGTTATAAAGCTTTTTTATCCCTGTTAACAGGACGACGAATGGGATTTAAAGAGATTCAAGAAAAAGTTGCGTCTTGTTGAGGCAGGAACACCAAGAAGAATCATTGAAATCTGCCTGCTGCACTCATTGTCAGATATTTTATTATGATGATGCATGTGATCATCATCATCATCATCATCTTATCGTTTAAAGAACGACCATTACTACTACGACATGTGCAAGCACAGTTTGCAGTTGCTCCAGCTTTCTTAAACGTTTCTTCTCTCTCATTTTTGCTTTTAAAAATGCTGCAAAAGACGACATACGACCTCAGCCCTCCTACTCCGCATCACCATATAATCGATGGGATGATGATGATATTATATCATGTATTAATAATCTTTTGATTCGGCCCAACTTCTTCAACTGCTACTACTACTATTACTACTACTGTCATTGTAAATACTACCCTCTCCATTTGCCATGAAAAGTTTTTATAGATTTTACCTTTTATAGTTTTATAGATTTAAAGTTATTTATGCCCCATTCACATCTGTCGCATCTGCTGCCTCTTGATTACTTTCGGTAAATGATCTCAGGAGAGAAAAAAAATCTTATTTTGTTTTCATATTTTATATCATCAATTCTTTTGAAATTCATTCAATTTTTCTTTTTTGGAAAGATTCAAGTTGCAGAAAGTGAGATGATTTGAGTTTGAAAGCGTGTGCGTGTGTGCGCATATACCCTTTTGACTTTTTATGGCACCGACACTTTTCTTGAAGCAAAAAAGAGAGAGAATTTATAGAAAAAGTGAAAATTCATAACAATTTTACGCAATGGTACTTTTACAAAATTTAAGTTTTGTATGAAAACTATATATTTTTAACCATAAAAATCGGTCTATACTCAAGTGCCTATTTACAATTTCCGACTTTTAAAAGAGAAACGTAATGAGAGGTAGGTAAAAAACGTTTGCCTTTATACTAAACTATAATTTACAGTTGTTGCACAAGTAGTTGCATTTTCTATCATACTTACAACTCACTTGGAGAATACCAACAAAGAAAAAAAGAATAGCAATTAGATAAACCATTAGATTTCTTAATATTTGTAATGCGTAAAAATTTGAGTGTGTGTCTATGTGGATGGTAGAATGAAACAAACATGCTCTTGCTTTTGTGCGCACACCACACATCATATCATAACATCAACATGATTCATTGCAGAGGGAAGCCAAGACATTTAATGAGAGGTAGGTAAAAAACGTTTGCCTTTATACTAAACTATAATTTACAGTTGTTGCACAAGTAGTTGCATTTTCTATCATACTTACAACTCACTTGAAGAATACCAACAAAGAAAAAAAGAATAACAATTAGATAAACCATTAGATTTCTTAATATTTTTAATGCGTAAAAATGTGAGTGTGTGTCTGTATGGATGGTAGAATGAAACAAACATGCTCTTGCTTTTGTGCGCACACCACACATCATATCATAACATCAACATGATTCATTGCAGAGGGAAGCCAAGACATAGACATCGAGACAGCCCATGAAAGAGAGAGAGAAGGCAATTACTTCCTTCCGTACAACTTGCATTCTCCCTATCTCCTCCGCCACTACAACTACTCCAGCAAAAACTCTTTCTTTTTCTCTCCCTTTCTCACTCATTGTTGTCAGTACGCACGTCTGTTTCCGGTTTAGAAGTGTACATGCATTTATTTATGTGTACGTACAGTTGTTTATTATTTTTTTTGGAACAATATAAAGAATCATCTTTTATTGCATCAACAACAAAACAGCATTTCCTTTCTTTAATATGCACCATAACAGCGCAACATTTCGTTTTTTTATGCACTACTCATTGCGTTTTAGCTGCGGCTGCTCTTGTTGTCAATGTTTGTGGGTGGAAAAAATAAAGAGTGAAGTCACATGACGACGATTGCACCTTGAACTTACATATATATACCTAAGTTAAAACAGAATAATGTGTTATCTTACTTTATTATTATTACTTTTTTTATAAGCTTTCTTCATGTTGAAAGACAAAGCAAGTAAAAATGAAGTTTTCAACAAGAAAAAATGCGAGTTAAACTAAGATATGATAGATGTCGCACAGCTATTTCTTTATGAATTTCTTAAGAATCGAACCAAATATAATACAAATTTTTAGATTAAAAAGGTGAATTTTTTTCTGTTGAATTAAAACAATATTTAAAACCGTGAAATACTGTGTTACACGTTATCTGTATTATGCAAACAACATATTATTTATACCATGTAGCTTGTATATTCGCTGTATCAATTCACCCCAGTTTTACCATGCCTGGCTTGCTTGGTAATAATATGCAATAGTAATAATAAGCATGTCGTCGCCGAGAGATGAGATGGGAAAATTGGTTTTCTACGAAATGAGCACAAGCTTCATCATACCACATACATAGAAAATTGAGTTGTGGTTGCATTCTCCTGGAAGAGCTTTGAGGAATTATAGAAGGCACACATGGTAGGATGCATATAGCTTGAATAACCAAGCAATGCAATATTACAGCCCTATATTTTGTGGTGTGGCTCTGCAGTAACGATGCATGAAAGACTCTGCTTCAGCTCACCTTGATCAAGACCACTTGGGACCATCTGGTGGGCACAGCATGGACCTTTTATGAGTTTTCAGGTATTATCTGCCCATTTTAGTACTTGAGTCTGTGTTAAGGGCACCTTTCTCAATTTGAGTTATAGCGTTACTACTGCTCATGCAATCATTTCTATCTGTAAAATTATAATTATGTGATAATGATAATAATTAAAGGTATACCTTAAAATTTATTGTTTACTTATTTGTTGCACTTTATTGAGCGATTTAAAAATAACTGTTACGCTACTACATTCGTTTAAATAATATGTGGGTTGTGTTGGCAAAAATAAGAGAATCAGTTCAAAATGCATTGTTCACTGTTATGTGTTGTCTAAAAAAAACTCCCTATTATTGAATAAGTAAGATTGTACTATAATCAATAGTTATATAGCTATGCACATTCATTTCCTAGTAAGCATCAAATGATGATGAAAAAAATGGAGATGCGTCATAGTCATATAACCTTCACAACTTTCCTATTATGTTATTATTATTATTATTATTACTATCGAATGGATTTACATGGATAATAAAAGTAGGAAAACTGGTAAGAAAGAGTTTATTTGCCTATTTCACTTTTCACCAGTTCTTTTCCCCCTTCTCCTCTCACCAAGAAAAGGCGGAGATAAATGAAAGCTCAAAAGGAAAGAAAGGCAAAGTCTTTGGGGGAATGAACACTCTTTTTTTTAGCTAAAATAAAAGGAAAAGAAGAAGTAGTGAAAAGTCAAAGAATAAGGATACTCAGAGAATCTATATACCAGAAGATGAACAAGAAGAAGAAGAATAAGAAGAAAAACATATATTGTACTTTTCTTACACAGGACGACATATTACGAAAACTCCTTTTTCAAGGTATTCTCATACAGAGTGTGGTCTTGGTGGCGGTGAATGGCAGTATTGGCGTTGGTGCAGCTACTACTACTTCTAAAAATGTTTCTTTTATTCAGTAGAGCAGAGAGAGAGAGAGAGCAGTTTTTTTGTAGATTTCATTTGTTCCTTTTCCGTTTGTATGTATATATGAATGTATGTATGTTTGAGTGAGACTGAGGGACTGTTGCAAAATTTATTCTACTGATCCGTACAAACTCCCAAGGGATTGTTTTACAAGTTCCTTTTCTCCAGTCAAGTCCAAAATCGATCGTCTGAGAAAAAGTGATTTTCATCTTGAAGAAGAAACTATTCTATTAGTCTCTAGTAAACCATATACATACATACATACATAGCATGAGTCATACAATCTGTTACAATATAAATATATATACTTGATTTGATGACGACGACGACAACATTCAATTTTTTATTTGGCTTCTGTACATACATACATAGGTACATATACATACATACATCCCACACTTTTTTTTACTTTTTTAACGGTCCATTGCTGATGGGGTAAGTCAACGTAGTTTATTGAACATGTCAGGTTTATGTGTGTGTGTGATTTCTACATGAACTTATTAATTTCTTTTTGTTAAAGCTCACAAATGAAAATGGTAAAGCAGACAGAGAGATAGAAAGAGAAATATATGTGTTTTTATTAAACTTGCACAAATTTTAATGAAGATGGTACTAAAAATGCTTATATTTACTTATGTGAGAATTATTCAACCCTTTCATTATAATCGCATTTAACCCTTCATCATCTCTTTCCATAAAATGGGGAAAAAAATAAAAGTAAATGAAATATCCAAATATAGAATTATTTGCATGTTTGCATTTCTCATGTCTCTTTTTTTATAGACTTGATGGAATTTATCATCATTGTCATCATGATGAGCATCCATTTTATATAAGCTGTACATAAGCATCCAGTCCATAGTAATGACCATAAATACTATTTTACTCCTTTTGTTCAATGTTGAGCAGGAATGGATGATTGAGCTGAATTTACACAAAGCCACTGACTATGTCGGTGTTTAAATAAACTCATGGATGATGAGACGACTCTCTCTCTCTCTCTCTGCTCTCTGGTATAACAGTATCAAATATAATTGTTATCATCATATATTATTATTATGCATATTACTGGTATATCTTGGTGTATATGGGTTTTATATTCGTCATCAGATCAGAAGGAGAGAAAAGCCTTTTGTTGCGATAATGAAAAAAATCAATCTATGAAATAAAGTAAGAAGCATTGTTATCTTAAGCACACGCACACACACATTCTGTGCAGCAACCTCTGGAAAATATGGGAAAATGGAGAACAACGGTTCTACTTGAGTGAGAGATATTTGTAGTATATTTTGAAGCCATGTTATATGTTGTACAACATTTTGAGTGTAATATATNATTTTGAGTGTAATATATGGTAACGGTGATGATGATGATGATGATGATGATGGTGTGTAGAGAAGTAGTAGGTAGAACAACAACCATATATGCATGAACAAATGTCAACATTCACTCACAGTTGACTTTTCTCTCTCTCGACTAACTTGATTTTCCTCCCTGCTTCTCGTTAGCTAAGCAAACACAAAGAGAAAGAGAGAGAGAGGGAAAAGAATTCTCAGTAGAAGCAGTGCTACTACTACTACTACTGCTCCTCTACTCCACTCAGTTCCACAAGGTTCTTCTTCCGCTTTTATTATTTTCCTTCCTGCTTCAGGGCTCTACACAGGAGATCCTCTGCCTCGAGAGATCCGTTGCTTTTTTCTTCTTCTTTTTTTACTTCTTTTGTTAAACAATATGCCTTTTCTCTGCAATATAATACTACTATGGCGGCTATATATATGTAGGTAAAAATGTGTGACTTTAGGAACTTTTGCTGTCTGTCGCTGCTTATTTGGTGTCTTGAGTTGTAGTAGTAGACTATGATATTTCGATTTCTTGGAGTAAGTACACTTACCTGCATACTCAAGTGGAAGTTGACATTGATGATTATGTGGAAAAGTGCGAGAGGCAAGAGTCTCACATCAAAAAAACTTACCTGATTCGGATAAAATTGTTGAAAGAGGTTGCACAAAAAAATTGTTTAGATTTTAGGGGAGAAAATATGAACTAAAATATGACTTAATTTTAAAATAAGAAGATATACTAGTGAACAATAACCAAAAATTCATTTTGTTTTTAATTTCCTTTTTTTTAAATAAAAAAATGTCACCTTTCTGCAAAAAAGAAAAGTCGTAGTATTTTGACCATGGAAAATGGAATCTCTCAAACGACTAGATTACCGCGTGTATGTGTGGAGTATTGAAGAAAGGGGAAAACTGGGAAATGCATGAATGGGAAGAAAGATATATGAACGTTTTTGTTAAATATCATCTCCCAAATTCAAAAAAAAATGAGAACATGGAGGAAGAGACGGAGAGAGAAATAGAAGCCTACTCCAACCAAATCCAGTTTGCAAGAGACATGTTGTTGGAAGTGAACATGAAACCATTACTTCTTACGAGAAAAAAAGGTAGAAATCGGATTCCCTGTGAGATACCCGCACCAGCAGCAGCAGCACACACACACACAGGGCATTTATCCAGTGCAACGCATCTCTACAAGATTAGGGATAAAAAGTTGGGAACACAATATGAGACGAAAAAAGGTTGGCATGTAAACAAAATCCAGTGGAGCATATATTTACGTATATACCTATATCAACACATACACTTTTTCTCTGAGTGAGTGAGTGTGTGCAAGTATGGATGTACAAAATATATATCTTCACACACATATACATGCATTCATACATACACTTTTGTTGTACTCATTTGGAGAGTTGGTGAGAGAGAGAGAGAGAGACGAAGGTTCAAGCAAGCAAAAGTTGGAAGAGAAAGTAAACGCAAGTTAACAAACAAAGAATGAGAGAGAGAGAGAGAGAGGCAACCATTCCATAAATTTTCAATGAGGACATACTTTGTAGTTAATTACTGAATTGTCACGATGGGAATAATATGGGGTAGTCTCTGGTTCTCATGATAATAATACAAATTCATACATACATATGTACACACTACATTCATTCATTGAACTTCACCAACCAAACAACCACCGCCGCCGCCACATATACGAGAGTCAAGTCAACAAACATATAAAAAAACCCACACACAACAACAACAACATCAAAATACAAAGTTTATTATTATAAGAGAGGAAGCAGAGAAAAGAAGAAGCTTGTGTGCTGCATACATGTATGTATGTACATATTGTGTGTGTGTATACATGTATTTATATATGTACAACAGCAACAAAAACAAAATATTTCTGTCCAACTTTCCAACTTCTTGTCTTTTTCGGGTAGTTACCATCACCTCTGCAACTGCGACTGCAACAATAATACGACGACTAGGACTTCCATTAGGATGATACACAAGTGAAAATGCTGTGCTCCTTCTTCTCCTACTACTACATGTTCTACACGCTCATTCTCTCTCTTTTCCTAACTGTCTCTCTCCTCTCATCTTTATCTACTAGGGTTTTGCCCCTTTGTAAGTTTAATCACAGTGATGTTGCTCCCCGCTATGAATAAATGATAACATTCCACTTGGAAAAATTAATTCGGAAAACTGTCTCTGCTAGATTCGTCATTGTCCTTCTTCCTTCTTTTTTTTTTGCTTAATATGTACGTATGTGCATTATACATTTAACTCTATCTTCTTCTATACTACTTCCTCTACTACTTCCTCTACATATATATAGTAACTGGAATAAGACTTAAATAAGGTTTTAAGAGTCCGACAAAGGGAAAGGGAGACAACAACAAAAATTATAGACTATGCGGTGTGCCAGGGAGTAAAAGCAAGAAAAAAAGAAAAAAAAATCCTATTATCCTATTTTGTCTCCTTCCCATTTTTTTTTCTTCCATGCTTGACTTGTTTGTGTCGAGACTGTTCACTTACCACCATTTTTTACTGACTTTGTTTGTTTGAATTCATCTGAACAGGATCTGAAGATAGAAGGAAAATCCATATGTGTGTGTATGTATGCCCACAAAAGAAAGTAGATTTTTTTTACCACAAAACAACTTTTTTGCGAAGAAGATGTAGCCTAGTTTTTGTATTATTAACAGTTTATTTGTCACACTATACTAATAACATGAAATAAAACCAATTTTCTTTTTTGTTTATCTTGAAAAAATATATACTTTTGTCGTTGCAATGCAGTTTAATTCCAAAACACAAGAGACAATTCAATTCCAGCACCTAGTATACTGCAGTAGCAATCGTAACAAAATAAAGAAGGAAATTGATTAGGTCTACAATTGTTGGATAATTTGTTTACCAGTAAATAATCTAAATATTATGTAATATGTTGTACCAGGATATTAGAGTCAAATTTGGGCGAAAATTATATTTTCTAAAACTATTACTATTTTTATTAATCTCAAATTATTTTCATGTTCCTGATTTGACACACGTAAAGGAATAGAGAATATATGAAAATGAAATGATCTTCATGAAAGATACATTTAGCAGATTTCCCAGAGATGTTGTTTGTTTGGACTTTCCTCTTGTTATTTAAGGAAATGGAGGAGAGTGTGGGAAGAAAAGGGAACATCCAATCCAACCACCACCACTACTACTACTCCCACAGCAGCAGCAGCAGCAGCAGCAACAAAAACAACATGAAATGATCAACGATTTTACCCTTTTCTGATATCATTCCCTTGAGAATATCTTTGCTGGTTGTGTCAGAGCGATTGACAATGAAAATTCAGATAGCAAGCATCGCTCCGCCTTTTTTGACATCACACAAAAAAAAACACAATAATAAATACCTACAGAGCAGACCGACGTCTGGTACAAGAACGTGTGTATATAAAAGAGATCTTGTGATTGATCTCCGAAACAAAAATACTATTTCCATTTCTTTTGCTATATAATGTATTATGCATTTTGTATAACGTGCAGTAACAAGGGGGAAGTACAGTGAATATTTAAGCAAATGAAAATCTTTTTTTGTATCGTCGTCAACAAAAAATAATAATAATCTGTTCAACTTTTCAAGATGAGTCCTTTAATCCAAGTTACATGTATGCATTATAATACAAGTTATTATTACGTTTATCCGGTGTATTTTAAAAGTACTTTGTATTAAGAGTAATTAAAGTGATAATCACTACACACTTACAAAGCTGACTTCCGTATTATTAGCGAATTTAGCCCTGTTCTAAAAATAACAATGAAAATGATAATCAACTTGAAAGGCATGACAATGTCTCAATAATAAGCATAAACGGTTTATATGAGACGAGGTTCATTCCTCAGTTTATATAGCATTCGGGATGAATGAAAAATAAGAACGTGAGATCCTTTTTTTTGTACTTGTCTCTATCGTGTGCCCACACTTTCATTCATGTGTCCTTTTACAATAATTTTTTTGTGTGAGACAAAAAAAAAGAGAACAAGAGGCAGGGAGGGAGCAGCGCGAGGACTTCCACTCTCATATAACTCGAAAATGAGTACTTGGTAATGTTTGCCAAGGGTATCATCATTCCCGTAATAATAATAATAATATCGCTTGTGTAAAATAGTAGCCTGGTGGATTGCTCTTTTTCCCATCTCCCTCAAGCCAATATAGAGCTACAGTACAACAGGCAAAGTGATACCGCCTGAAAGTTGATATTTAAAATACACCACTCATTTTCATGTAGTTTAGATGAAAAGCATAATGCTCACTTTTCAGATCAGATCACAATCAGAGTCATACTGTCTGTTAGTTGGAGTGAGAAACATTTTATTTTATTTTTGTGAAGAGTCAAGTCAAGTTGGATGAGCGATGTTTAAAAACACTACTACTACTACTACTACTACTACTTCCAAAAAAAAACCAACCACCAAGCTAGAAAAGGAGACGTAATGTTGTCGTGCACATTAACAAGATGATTCGGCGGTTGTGAGTGTGTGTGTGAGTGTGTTTGTAGCATGTATGTATCCTGCTTATTATTATGTCGTGTACATTATTATTGCCATTGCGAGTTGCTCAGGGATCTCTCCAAAGTGATATTATTATATTGTGACAATTGCTAATTCCCACTTGACACGACCTCACAGATGGAATTACGACGGTGAAGGTCATGGGAAATCCATTAAGTACTGCTTCCACCAGATAATCTACTCTGTCACGCTCAATTTTATCTTTCTCTCATTTCCATCCTCCTCCTTCTCCTCTTTTCCATGTCCTCTTCTTTGTACATAAACCACCACTAGACATTATTCAAATGAACATACAAAGCAAAAGGAGCAACATACAACAACTTTTTATTATTTCCATGTAAGCTTTGTGCTGGTTGTTGAGCACATCTCTCTGGTCCCTTTACGTACGCTTATGTACTTGATGTGCGTGTGCAAAGCAATGAAAACTGCCTTTTACTATGCTGCCATATACTTCTCTTGTTGCTTTGATCCTCTCCTGTTAAGTCAAGAGTGAGAAAACCGTCGCAAATCATTTGTTCTCCTTTTTATTTTATTGTTTTTTGCTGTGTAATTCTACTGAGATTTGCCCGTTTTTCCACCTTGTGCACTTTAATTCATTTCATGATGTAAAAAAGAAGTAATGTGCGTGTGAGTGTGTGTGTGTAGTCGTATGATTAATTTTTCTGTTGCTCACCCACAATGAAAATCGTTTTGCTAGTTTTACACTTCGGGATTTCTCTTCTTTTTTTTGTGCGATTTAATGTCATAATTTAAAGCTTATGTTCAATTTTCTCACACTCTCAGAAAAATATACAAGATATTGAATGACAAAGTTAAAAACTGATGCTACATATTTGTCTGGTGTTATCATATAATAGATTATTTTCAGCAACAAAATTATTATTTTACCGAATTTTTTTTTTTGATTGTCACAAAAAAAAGTTTGTATGACACTCTGTACCAGGTCATGTTATTGGCTCTATGGTTGTACATTCCAACTAACGAATCATTGAACATGTCGCAAAATAATGTTGGAGTTGTAACAACCCTCATAATATTAATGCTATATAAACATATATGGTATTATTATACGTTTCTCTGTTTATATCACTGCTAAATCCCTTGTTTTCTCCCTTTTGCCTTGATAATAATTTCTTTTGTTTGCTTTAGATAAATTTGTCGGAACACATATTATACACATATATGTGTAAGCACAAGTGAAAGAAGGGTGGAAATAAAATAAATGTAGATTTCATCCCACTTTTTCTTACCTGCGGGCATCCCAAGAGATGGGAAAGATCCTACTGAGAATGAAGTGAAAATGAGCAAGTGCAGCTGAGCAGAATTTTCAACGAAGATGGATCACTCTATGAACTGTGTGGCAGGGAAAAAATGAATCGTATACACATGTGTGGTTGATATGCATATGGGCATGTACAATAGATATATAGCAGAAAAATAAGAAGAAGGAAACTTTTTCTTGGTTGATATAAGATGCATATAGACATGTGTATATACATAAATTATACTTCTAACCATATACATACATCTGACTAGTTCCACAGTGAAAAAAAATCTCAAGAGAAACAGAAGAAGAATAAAGGAAAGGGATTCTGGAGAAAGTACTGCTTAGCCCTACATTTGTAGCCGTTATTTAGTGACTATAACTCTAGTAGTAGGTGAACAACTACATGTTATATAGAGTACAGAAAACAACAATACAAAACAATATTGTTATAACGGCTCATATAATAATATAACAATATGTTATTCATAAAAATGGTTACTTTCTCTGCCGGCCGTCCATCCTTGTTCCATTATTATTTGCATGTATGGAGGTGCTCTGAAGCTGAAGCTGATGATAATATTTTGTATCCCGTTTTTTTCAGTCTTGTAATCTTTGGGAATTGCAATAGTGAACATCCTTTCTGTATCCAAATAACAAGATTCAATTTGAGTAAAGTGTCAAAAGAATAAGCGTCAGTTAGAAGCATGGCTATTGTCAATTTCAATAACAAATTTAAGCAACTGGAACAAAATTTCGTCAATAGTAAAATTTAATAATTTAATGTTGTTGCAAAAATTACACTTAATATTCAGTTCATATACGCCACGGACCCTTTGGTACAACATTACAAAAGTTTACTTTTTATTATTATTATTATTATTATTCGGTGAATGTATGTTTTGTGAATAAAAAGAAAACCTGGCCCCACCATAACAGACTTGGAATACACCTCCACCCCATTTTTGTTGTTTTTCTTTCTTTTGCTGCTGCTGTTGCTGTTGTTACGTTGTTAGGGTTGTGTGTGCTATATAAATTCTTGTGTTTTCATTGTCCCTAAGCTCATCCCATGTTATTCTTCTTCTTCTTTTTTTTTCTTCTCTCTTCTTGACTACTTACCACGTTCGTTTTAAGATCGTAACTTACGACATTTATTGACCTGGAAAGATATACGACTTTGGAGTGCACCACGCTGTTGAATGAACACACTCAACCAGACAATTTTTATGTGAGAATAGAAAAAAAATGGTCGGGTGGTGTTGGTGGCTGCTGGTGGTGTCGGTGTCTTCTTCTTCTGTACATGACTTGTTTGCTTTCTCGGCGGAAAAAAAGGAAGAAAAAGTAGGAGTGAATCAAAGTGTTATGATAAAATGCTCACATAAATGTGTGTTATGTATGTACATACGTACATATTTGTGTGCGAGTGTGTGGTTGTCGTGGTTTTTTATGAGTACCCAATGGAAACCACACAGCCAATAAACTACCAACACATATTATTTTTTTGTCATAGAGTGTACATAAATTTGGGTAAGGTACAAGTAGGTATGTATACAAGCGCATATGGTACATATATATATCCTGTCTGTTATATGGAAAAGCTAAATTTTATTTTGGAGATATTTTTCAAATTTCCGAATTGCAAAATTTTTAAGAGAGTTTATAACCCCCAAAAACAATTGGTCAAGAAGATTTTGGTTTACACTCACTTGCCAAAAAAAAAAATTTTAAAAGCACTTTTCTGTAATCCTGTAGCTCCTGATAGTCTAAAAGCATAATAATAATGTTTATGCTTTGCAGAGCGTCAGAATAATGTACGTTGCTCAACAGTTCATAAAAGAAATGATGTGAAAAAATGGCCATAATCATAACAATAATAATAATCCTGGGAAGGAGCACCAGGATATTACCATAATAATAATAACTATAATAATAACGCTTACCACCACAACAACCATCATGATCATCACATCATCAGTCATTACATTATACATATATGCCACAACAGATCAGAGAAAAGCGTAGACACAAATTTGGAGCAAGGGAGAATAAAATGGCTGAGAAAAGTGACTACCTGTTGAGGATGGATGATGTGATGAGATGAAAATGGAAAAAAGAAAGAAACAAGCTCTGAAATGTATGTACATTAGGTATCATCTAGTACGTTTTTGCTGCTTGCATTGCACAAAAAAATTATTACATATTATGCCCCTAAAAATATATGTATACAATTTTGATTTAAAGATTTTTTATGTAGGCATGTAATGTCTCTACTAAAAACAAAATGACTGAAAAAAAACTCTTTAGGAATTTATAAAGTTAGTAAACTCCGAGAGAAAAAAGTTTATTTTCCAAAGTAGTAGAATGAATAATGTGCGTACATTTCAGCCATAAAAGTTCATAAAAACTGTTTAACCAGTTGTGAAAGTAGATTCTGTGTTCTCTCTTATAATAACCAACATGTAACGAGTATCATTGACAAAAACAAACAACAACAGCAACAGTAACTCAACAAGCATAATAATAAGATCATATATACATTTAAGTAGGTTGTGTGTACATATGAACTTCAAGCCTTTCTCAAAAACTCCTCAGCAACAATTCCGTGTTATTTTTTTTCCTGCTGTTCTTATTGTTGTTGTTGGTTCTCTACATTATTATCCAAAAAAAAGTGCGAAAAAATCTGTAAAAAAGTGCATAAATGTATCAGCTTATAAAAAAACCATGGTAGGTACCCTTCTCCTCCTCCTCCTCCTCCTCAAATGGTACAGGAACTAGGATACTAGGATCACTCTAAAAAAATATATATTATTACAAGCTTTTGTACTACTACTGCTACACGTTATGCATCTCTTATACATAATCAAATGGGAGAAGATAGGAATTATGATTATTGTGGTTAAGCCAACAAGATAGCTTTTTAATGCACAGATATACATTTGATAAGGTTGTGGGACACTACAGTGAGCAGTATAATCTAGAGTGACTTTGCAGCAGTTAGTAGTACAAATAGAATGATACCTAACCTACCTACCTAATCAAAAATAGGAGGGTTCTTCTAAATCCCAACAAAAGGGGAAAGGAGCATGAAAAATTATAGGATTGGTTGTGAGCTTTGTAGAGTCTCCGCCTCGGAAATGGGCGAGAGAACACCCGTTTTTTTCGGGCTACTTAGACAAGCTTCCTTTTGCTTTAACGAAAATATTTGGTTCTCTTGTGACTTTTACTATCTATCTATCTCTATCTCTCTCTCTCCTTTCTCTCTGCTATCTCTCTCTCTCCTTTTATAATGTATTTTGTATAGCTTTCCTAATGCTTTGTTAGTTATACATACGTACTCACTTACTTTCTCACAAAAACTTAACTACTATGCTTTTTATGTATAAAAGAAAAAGGGAAACTATGGTACTAGTGTCTCCTCTCAATCCTCCTGCTCTTCTTTCTCTCTCTCTCTCTCTCCTTTTTTCTCTCCCTCATGGAAAATGGACAATATAGCGCTCTTATAAAGGCTGAAATGTCTCAAAATTGAATTAGAGGCGAACGTTTTAACAGCAAAATTCAGTTATCGTCAAGATTCCTTTTTCTCTAACTCTCTCTCATACAAACAGACTCAACTCTCACACATTTTCATCTTCTCTCTGTGTACCTCGTATTATTTTTTTGGCTACAAACTCACAGCCAAACTCTTGCTTCTCTTCTGCTGCATTTTTAGATATAACACTTTTTGTGGAGGAGGAAAAAAAGAAAAGCAAAATCTTTCCAACGAAAAATCAGTACCGTGGCCGCGAAATATAATTAGCTCTGTCCTTAATGAAATTTGTTCCATTTTGAATTTTCTTAGCTTCCCAAAGTATATTCCGTGAAAATAAAGAGCCTAGGGAACTAGTAGTTGAGTATATATAAAAAAAGAAGAAGAAGAAAAAAAAACTCTTTTTGTTTATTAAATCATTTTCCGCTCTTTTTTTGTGTGTGCTGTGTGAAAAGAAAAAAAAAAGTTGGTGAGAAAATAATTATTATTTGTGTCACAACAGAGAGGCCCTATCTAATTACAACGTAATTAGTCACTTGTGGGAGTATTTGTTACATTGTTTTGCTTCAAACAATTCATTTACAAGTTACAAGTCAGCGACGGCGGATAATATTTTTTTTAAACCTACAAATTAAAGTTTAGTGCCCTCATCAGCACCAACACCAGCAGCAGCGTCAACAACCAACAGCGATAAAAAAAAGTATGTACAAAAAGTAGTTGGTAGGTGTGTTGTTATGTGTGCCTACACACATATATTTATATATCAAGTAACTCAATAACTCAACTGTAGCTCTGTGTTTTTTTTGTTTGTTGTAAGTTGTGAGTGTGAATTTTAAAGGAAACAGCAAACATTGTACCTAAGTAATATCGTTAGAGAGAGAGAGAGTAGTAGTGCCACTGGGGGAATCAAAGATTGGTTTGTATGAAACATTACCATCGCCGCCGCCACCACCACCATCACCGCTTTTTCTTTCTTCACGTGAGCAAGGTTACTTTGTTATGACATGCACGTGCAAAATAGTGAAAGCAGTACAGTGTAAAGATGATAAAGTCATTTTGAAAAAAATATAACAATTAAGATATAACACAAGATCAAATTTCATTTTTAGAATCGTCATTTGGGTAACTGTAAAGTTTTGGAGTGTTAAGGACATTTTCAGTGAATATCAATTCCGTGAACTGTGATTTTCTTTTCTCCATTGTTACCTACTATTCCAAACAGTTGCTTTTCGTACTAGACATTGAAATAAGTACAAATAAAGCTCAGTGGAGGAAGTTTTATTTTTGGGTTTGTGACATAATAATCCCAGTTGTAAAAGGAGTCCTCACAAGATTTAGTAATTAAAGATGGACTACAGCAGTTACATTAATCATCATCATCAATCCGGATCCTTTGATCCGCAGTCATGTGGCCTTGCCGGTTCACTAGGTGTCGGGGTCACAGGATCCATGGACAGTGCAGCAGCAGCAGGTGCGGCGGCACTAACAAACATGGCTTGCTCCTATGCCGACTTGTCTGCTTGCGCTCAGGTAACTAACGCTTAATTTAGTCATAACTTTAGTTTTGTAAAAAAATTTTTTTTACTAAGAAATGAGACATCATATTATTTTTTATCAATACATCCATTTGAAAGTTTTATCACGTTTGTCATGCGAAACAATAGTATTTCCTTACATCTTGTTCCAAGACAACAATTCTTAGAAAAGCTCGTCCTATATATTTTTTTAAACAATAATTGTTTTTCTCAAAGTTAAAAGTCCACGTTTTAAAACTGTTTTATTTTTTACGTTTTCTATTTGCTAATCTAGGTTGGAGGTTACCGCTACGGCCATAGTAATGTTCGTAGCTATCACAGTACGGGAATGGGTCCTGGTAGTCAATGTGGTGTGATGAGACACGACCAACAAAGACATCATCCTGCTTCAGCCTTTCCTGCAATGAATTTACAAGGTAAACTTACAAACATCAAGGTGTATTTCCAATATATGCAATAAATCTAAAGTGTATAGGCATGCATTAAAAAAAATTTTAGCTTGTTTGTGGAAAACCTTGCGTATGAAAATAAATATAATGGGGCCCAGAACAGATATTTTCTAGTGAAGGGACAAAAAGCAGAGGTTTCTAAAAGTTAAGAGCACAACATTTTTATATTGCGTTTGGGAACATAATAATAAACGTTCATAGGTACCTACATATGTATATTATGTAGCGTTATATTATGTATGACAAATATTTAGGATAATAGGTATATATGTATATATAAAATGTAGAAATATGTAGGTATATAGAGACTTGGGGTTAGAAAAGAAAACTTGAAGAAATATGCTAGCTCTGTGTAGCTGTGAGGGGTTAAGCAATAACATTTTATCCCAACCACCAAACTTTTTTTTTGGTAGAAAACGGAGCAAGTTTCCAAAAAGCTAGAGAGAGAGAGAGAGAGAGAGAGAGAGAGAGAGAGAGTTGATGAATGTGAGTAGCTTGAGGAGTTGGATGAGGAGCAGACGGTCTCCTAAACTTTTAGAGACATTTCTCTGTCCTTTCAGCTCAAATACGTCGTTTCTCAATCCGCTCGCTCGCTTTCCCTTATGATAAAAAAAATATTCTTCGTCTATCCTGTCTTATATCCTCCCTCACTTTTGGTTGAATATGGAAAGTAAAAATAATATTGGCTTTCTTATGTGTATGTATTCTATATATAACATAGGGAATAATAATAATAACATGTACCTCAAAAACTACTATGAAAGTTTTTGTCCCAAAATTTTATTGTTTAGAGAGTCTAATGACTTAGGTAGTAGGTATGTATGTAGGTAGCTTATGAAGCATCGCAAATCTAAATTGTCGCTTTTCTTATTTTGATGTAGTTGTATACCTAACTACACAGGAAACAATCAAGATTTTTTTTGCTATTATTCCAATGACATATATTGAAATTGAATTGAATATTGATTGTTTTATTGTCTTTCAAAATCAGTATAACTGCTTTCTATTTTGTGACATACCTAATCAATATTTCCTATATGCTTTAATAACAATTTTTATAATGAATGCTATCCCATAGTGAAATTAGCGTTTATAAAAATAAAAATAAAAATACATTTAATTTTTGTTCAAAACCCAGCTGCTAGTCTGAGTTATAAAATGTATGGTGGTGATGCATCTTCTGTTCTGACCGAAAAAAGAAAACAAAGACGCATTCGGACTACTTTCACATCTGCACAACTTAAAGAACTGGAGAGAGCTTTTCAGGTATCCTACCAGAATATAAATTTATTCTATTTCTTAAAAAAAACCTCTAAAGGACAAAAATAATAAATGGAATCTACATTTTAAAGTATATATTATATTATGTTTATGTATATGACATTTTTATATAAATGCGTGTTTTCTTGTAGGAAACGCATTACCCTGACATTTACACACGTGAAGAAATCGCCATGAAAATCGACCTGACTGAGGCCCGTGTACAGGTAAACTACATATTATTATTATTATCATTCTAATCCACTAAAGTATGTAACTCGGTTTACAAATTTTAGCCCACATCTGAAAATTTGTAACAAATTCACAGACAAGCACATATATATATATATATAGATACAACATGGATGTATCATTATCGGATTAGTAATACAATGCGGAGTAGATGTGTGAGATAAATATTCACACATCATATTATGATCATAACCGTAAAGATTGTGTTATTATTATTATTATGGTACATAATACATACTACACATGTAGTTTTACAGTTGATTAGTGGCTATAAAAGTTTCCTTCCGGCGAGCGTGTATGTGCGTACGCCAACATCATTCTTTTTTCACAAGAGTCACGTGCAAGCTTGATTTATCAAGTACATGTAACATGAGCTTCCTCAATCCTATCTCTCTCTCTCTCTCTCTGCTTTCCTTACCATCATCATAATATTATTTTTTCCGGCAAACTTACTTCCAAATGCTTGGTTGCTTTCCCATACTACATGTACATATATATACATACATGGCTGCAGACACAGAGACTCACTGATTTTATTTTCCATCACACCGCACACATTCCACTTTAGTTGGGAGTACCAATACTACTCCTGCTTGCTGGTTGTTGGTGGTCGTGGTGGTGGTAGCAGTAGTATTTACAAGTACAAAAGCAATGCCGACTTTTTCAAGTGTCGGGTCGGACGTTGGTCGACCATTGGCCACAGCTTGCACCGACGTGCGTTTTCACTGCACTGCACTCATCTCTCTCTCTCTCCATTGATGTGTTTTCACAGGAAGAGAGAGAGGATACAAACAGCTTTGCTCATCCTTTTGTTAGAACCACTTCAATCTCATTATCCTACCACCGCCATCACCATATAAAAACCATTATCCCATTTTCCTACAACTCTCCTCTTCTCTCAATCCCCTGCGTTGAGAAATTAACAATGAGGTAATCATCATTTCCACTTGCAACATCTAATATTGGTCTTGTTTTTGTATGCTACGTCTGAGCACAGAGTTGTGTTCAAGTGTCCAAACACAACAAATTTATGTTTGTTGGTGTTTTGGTATGCGTGTACTACACAAAGCCAAATACATAAGCACAATATGCCGGATGATTCATATAAGCTCAGGTGGGTCTCATTATGTGTGTGCATTTTTTGTTGCATACTTAACCAATAATATATGAACCTGACCTACACAAAGACACACACACACTCAAAGAATCTAGTGTATTTTATACCAATGAACCATAATTAATTATGTTAATGATGCTGGGATTAAAGAAAATATATTTTGGATGCATAGTTTATAAGCCCCGATGCGTTTTAGGTTTACTTGATTGTTTAGCATACTTGTTGTAAATGTATGCATGTGAATTTAACTTTGTTTTTGAATGAATTTTGAAACTTTTGTTTAATTTCAAAAATTCGCTTGGAAAAGTTTTCACATCAATAATTTGTTTATTTTGCGTGTGTGTGTGTACGCGCCCAATAGAATATAAATTGCAGTTCAAAAAGAAGGGGGAAATTGTATGCAGACGTGTCTAGCCATTTAAATTACACCATCATCAGTAGATTTTTTTTATGGCATGAAAGTCCTTTGAAACGTGTGTTTTTTCTCTTCTTCTTCTTCTTTTTCTCTCTCCATCCCGTTGTTGTACTAACATAAATTAATGGCAAAAAAGGGTGTAGGACATTAGTAACTGAAAATCCCTTTTTTTTCTTCTTCTTGACTTTTTATTTCTTGTTGAGGGTGTGAAGAAGACGAATCAAATAGAGAAGCAAGAAGAAAAGTTATATATATTTATATAGCTCAAAAAAAGAAAGAAAATAGGTAACTGAAACGGATAAAATTGCACTCAGCAAAATAATACATAAAAGTAATGTCTGTAGTATTTATGTTGTAGTATGTGCGCTTGTATGTAAGTGTATGTATACTGGGTGTAGTAGTATGCAGATGGGAACATAATAATTTTTCTGTTGTCATTGGCAGAATTCCCCCATTGCTTGTACTTTTGTACGTCACCAGCAACTAACAAATGATTAGTATGCTTATATCATCATCACCATCACCATCATATTGTTGGTTGGTAATCCAAAACTAAAAATATATAAATATATATATACAGAGAGAGAGAGAAGTGAATGATAATGTTATGTCTACTACTGTTGTTGTTATTGTACTAGCATGCCACTTGGATTTCTTGTTTTCGTTCCAAAAAGAGTCAAACTATGAAACTTACTCTCTCTATCTCTCTTTTGGATGTCTTGTAGAGACAAAAAGGCACTATAAATACTAACTTTACTTACTTCCAAGTTTTTTTTGTGTGCTACTATGCTCCATAATATGTGTTTATATACGCAGCAGTAGTTGTTGTAGTGGTGGTGGTGGCAGTAGCAGTAGCAGTAGCAGTAGCAGTAGTAGTAGTAGTAGCCGTAGAAAAGTAAGCTGGGGATCTTGTGAAAAGGCACTTAAGAAAATTAGATACCGCACTACTGCCTATCTTTGCCAAAACAAGGAATGGGGAAAAATAAAGGGATCCTTTCTCTCTGGACGTCTACAACATCAGTGAAAACCCCATTTCTGTGTGCTACACACTCACACACACACACACACAGACACACACAGCCCCAAATGTATATTTTTTTATTGTAATAAAACCAATGCAACGGGAAACATGAAAATACCCATAATATCTTTTATATATAATAGGTATGTATGTATATGCTCGTTGTATACAAGGCATTTTAATGTAATTAACTAACGCATCTTACTTGATTTGATGCTACTCACTTGCTTGCTGCCATTCTAGTTATTATTATTATTATTATTATTATTATTATTATTATTATCACTGCAGTGGTGGTGGTGGTGGTGGTGGCAAACTCAAAGTTATGTCTCCTTCCAGTGTACCCAAAATTATCATGATCATGATCATGACGGCTACGGGATCTCAGTTGCATTGCAAGAGAGACCATTTCACCCAAAATGATACTTGCCCTAATTTAATGGGCACTATACTTTTAATCATTATTAGTGTGTAACTACACTGGAACTACTTTTTGATGGTCTGTCCACTTGACATTTTGTGTCATTCATTACATTCTTGCTGCTGGAACACTGCTGGAACATGAGAGAGAGAGGGAATCGCAATGATGATCCCATTATTACAATTATTTCCTTCTCTGTTTTCAAGCAATAATTTTTGAGGAGACCCTTTTTTTGCTGATCTCTTGCTGATTAACTGAATGAAGTTGTAATAACAATAATAATAGTGATAATATTTATCTCTCTTTTGTTGGTTCTGTCACGTTTTTCATTCTAATGATCCCATTTTAATTATACCACGTATACATGTACTACACACATTCAATTGTCTTTCCGATAATTTCTGGGATTGCCAGAGCTATTAACGTCCTCCTGCCTATCTATTTCAATTTTATATAATATTTATGCATGTACGTATATACGCCATTTAATTTATTGTCAAGCTTAAAGATGAAAGTGTAATTGAAATCTTCTAAATCATTTCCCCTATACACCTTTTCAATACTTTATATATATATCTCAAGTTTTAATCTAATATCTATTTTACTTGGAGCTATAAACAAGGCAACTTTTCCATATTTGATCAATTGTTATTACTATTATTTTGAACACAAGAGATGAAGACATCATCATCATCATCAACTTGATATTCAATAATATTCTACGGATGGTGTCAAAACATTGTGGATTTTTTTGTTCCCCTTGCTTTTATTTGACTTTAGGGTGCGCTTATATTATTATGTGTACACAACCAAAAAAAACACTAGCTCATTTAGTTTATCCTTTTTTTCATACACACATTCAAACCATTGTTGTGGAGTGGATAATCCGAAAAGTTAACAGTAGTAGGCTAATAATAAACAATACATCCTTATTCTCTATCCTTATATTTAGTTATAATAGAGATGAAATATATGGATTGGCATGGCTGGGCATGTATAAATGCTACAAAAAGTGTATAAAAACATTATAAACAAAAACTGTTGCCTACATAATATGCATCATCATCATGATCAGTTTTTATCACAGCAGCAGCAGCAGTAGAAAAAAGAGTAAGTGAAGCATGGAGAGAGAAAAAAAAGATGACAAACTGCAAAGGAAAAAATATATATGGTATATATTTAGGATGGCAAAGAGAGAGAGATGAGCTGGTCAAAAAATAAAAATAAAGGTTCAACCCGACGGCAGCCAGGCCAAGAAAACAACAGCTATAGTCAGACAGACGGAAATAAAATAAATAAATTCATAGCTTATGAATGTGGACATGTGGCTCACTTTGACTTTAGCCATTCAACCAAAAAAAGACCCTTTTTTCTTTTACATTTATGCTTGCCAGCATCGAATAATATATGTACATATACACGTGTGTGCATATCATGTATCTATATACTTGTATTTAAGTACATATTGCATATTAGAAGTTTAGTCGTAATAATATTTCACTCTTGACGCTGCTGCTACTGCTACATGCTGGCTTGGTGTGGCTCTAATCTTTTGGAATGGTAAAAATGATCTCTGATGATGATGATAAAACAGAGAAAATCAGTATAGTAAATACATACAACAAACAAGCACACACACACACATGTTTTTTTTTTGTTTCGATCAAATGAACTTCTCTGCATTGTTCTTAAGTACAAATGTGGTAGTATTTGTTGTTGTGAATGCAGAGATGATGATAATGATGATGATGATACAGTTAGCCAATAAACAAAAAAAGGTAAAAGTAGTTTTGCAATACATCATCTTGATCATCATCACTATATTTTATGAAGTGCTTCAAAAAAAAAAAGGCGGATAGAGTATAACGAGTAAGCATTTTTTTGCGGTGCAGAGAAATGTCAGCTTGATTCGATAGCGATTACTGTAGACATTGACCGACACATGTAAGTCGAGCTTGGCAACAGACAATGTTTTTTCTCTCTCTCTTTCTTTCTACAAAATATGCTCTAGTTGTGAGCTTTTGTATAAAATAATACCATGTATTCGTTTTAATCAGCTAAAACACAATAAATTTGTAGGTATTTTTTTTGCTTTTCCTTCACTTACTTTTTTTTTGCTCAGATTGAAGATGCGATAAAAAATAATATCCGCAAGATGCAAAAATGAATAAAAATATAAATAAATAGCAGTGCAGTAGATAAACAGGATTTTTATACAAAGCAATTCAAAAAGTACAGGATATTTTTTTTCTTCTTTTTTGGTTTTTATTCAGAAGATTCATTCCAGTGGAAAAACGACTAATGAAGTGAGGGGCAAATAAACACGAGGACACACTTTAACGACTGGCTAAAACGCATACAAGTTATAAGTCTTCCTACTACACATTCAATTAGGCAAACACTCTTGTGCAAACAACTCAGTCAAAAAGTGTTGATCATGTGGTGGTAGTGATAGTAGTATGACATGCTGCTAGCAACTTTTCTACTCACTATGCTATATCGTCAACACAAATTTTAAGACACTTTGTCCACAACACATGGCAATATTGTCTTAACAAACATCTCAAAATGAATGGAATAAGGGGGCAAAGACTTTAGATGCCCAAGTGACACTATATAAACCGTTCCATGCAGTTTATTTTGACTAAACATTTTTTTATTTCGTAGTCTTTTCTCTCTAGTAAAAGTGCGTGGAAATGTGCAAGTCTACTTGAAGATCATCATAAATTTCTAAATATTTGCTGTCTCTTTATGAAATTTTGAAAACAAATTTTTTTTTTGTGGATTCATTTTCAAAAGAAGAAATAACAGATAGAAAGTTTCCATGTTTCAACTTTCTACCCTTTTTCCTTCAGAGTTCAGACTGCCTTATTGCTTTATAGATGAACATCTGACAAGCTTAATAAAGATTTCATTCCACTCTATGTTTTGGAATCATCTTCATCATTTGATTATTTTTATATGGTGTAAAGATGAAGTTCCACTTAATTTGTTGTGTCAACAGTGACAGGTGGCTTGAAAATGCGACACAGAAAAATAATAATATTGGGTTTAAATGAAACTTTGGCTCGTGCTCATGAAAAAAAGATATTATTGTCGCATTTTATTTATACATTGTCATCAACATCATCATGATCATGATCATGAAGAAGATCATGAAGATGCATCACAACTAAGCATTCCAGTCATTCATACAGTGTGTCCCTCTTTTTTTGTCCTATTTACACTGAAGCATAATCCACTGACAACAATGACAAAAATGAAGCTCACTTTTTACCCATCATGATCATCAGAGCAAAGCATGCAGTATATTAATCCGACCGTAACATATAAAAGCTGGTTTGTTTGCTCCAACAACAAAAACAAAGTGCGTAGAAAAAAA